>JXCR01131543.1:375115-413277 GCA_002079205.1 Phalaenopsis hybrid cultivar
TGCCTGGCCATCTTAGATACTATTCCAGAAGTAGCATCCGATATGCGCTTTCAGGCAAAATGTCTTCAAAAGCTCGAGGACCCTACTCGAAGGGAAATGTTCATTGCACTACGACCCGAGATGAGCATTGAGTATTTACGTGTTATAGTTGAAGAATGACTCAACTTTGTACTAATCTTTCATTAGACTTATCGAATATGTATTGTTATTACGGCAGCTACTTTTTATTTTATGATGTTATGTATTAACTGATTTTTTTCCCTATCTTCAGAAAATGTTGTCTCACTTATTTTTCGATGCTAAGTAAGAATTGATGTTGTCACAATTCAACTTTTTTGACGCTACATCTACATATTTTCTTTCATCCTAATCTATTTATCATCTCAGGATGCACCCACTGCAAGACTGTCGTAAAAGAATGGCATGGGCTGCTGCTATAGCGATATTATTGCTGGAGTACTATCGCTCCAGTTATAGACGGATACCACGCATGACGTCCTCTTTTATTGGGGACAAATGGGTGGGTGAGATGCTTGCTGGACATCCGATAAGGTTTAGTAATATTTTTAGAATGACTGCGCCCATTTTTTTCGATCTGCTACACGAGTTAAGTCGGAACTACCATCTACAAGGTTCTTCTAGAACAACAACGAGAGAGGTGTTGGCAATAACATTATATATGCTCTCNTCTGGCCTCAAAAATGTCCACCGTCTTACAATCCTCCCCAAAAACCCTGTCTGTTAAAAAGGAGAGTGCATCGTCTCCAAACAATTGAATGAATCAAAAGGGGGGTGAAGTTTGAGAAACCTACCAAATTCGAACTTCGTCGGCTGGTTGTGTAGATAGATGGAGTTGCCCGAAGTCCTCCAAGGGCTTGTTTTAGATTCTTCCGGCGAAAGGGGCCGAGCCCTAACTGCGACGTAAATCCTATCCATCGGCGTCAGATTCACATGAGGAGATGCAATGAGGGGATTTAAAACAGGGTTTCGAATCAGGTTGTTCCCGCTCGAAAACCGATGCATTTGTAATTTGATATTTATTGGGAAATTTACACACAGCCGTAATTTTAATTTATTTATACAGGTAACGTCTCATCCTTTTTGTTGTGGTATGGCTCATATATCATATAAAGTACAGATGCTGAAATGAAGTTGAGCAAAGCGGAGAAAAAAATTTGTACAATCGGGAGAGTTTCATTATGGGTTGGGGGTGCAGGGGCAACGCCCCGCAATACTGTATGGGAGTAAATTGGTAACTACATAATGTACTCCAGGTTTTTTTTTCCTAGTATTATAAATAGGTCTGTTTGTAACCATGAGTATTATTCAATTACTTCTGCTATTTTCTAAAATTAAAAGAAAAATCGCCACCCCACTTTTAATGACGCAAGCATCTTTGTTGAACCTCGTTGAATCTATATGTGTTCTTCTGGAATTGTGTTGATTCTTGTTTTTCTTTGTCTTAATTTCTCAATAAATGATATCAAAGTCAGATTGGGGTGCAGGGAAGAAAATTTTCAATGTTTGGAGGTTGGCTTGGGTTGAAGCACATATTTAACACCGGAAGAGTTTGTGAATGGTGGCCTTCGCGTGTGATCAGGAGTTCACATAAAAGGTGCTCGTGAGTTGGCTGCGAGGGCTTCGGAGGACGAGAAGGTTTTCGGCGATTTGCAGCAATTTGGCAGAGAAATTCGCGAGCAATTACCTCGACCAAGCGAAGGTTCGCGAGTAACTCTCTTTCGCTTCCGCTACAGGTGAGACAGATTCGGCGTTCGCGACATTTCGGCGAGGCCCTCTGCGACCAATTGGAGTTTAAAGAATAGGTTCGTGCGGCGGGCGAGGGAGATTCGCAAGGCTATGAACAGTTTGTCGAAGCAGAAGATTGGGCAAGGTGGGGAGCAAGTCATTCGCAAAGCAGACCAAGATCGAGCTCGAATCAGAGAGGAGCCTGACAGGTAGCTCGCTGCAGCAGTTCGAGAAGGAGGTTCGGCTTCACCTTTGATGAAGGATTTTTTTTACAAAGGAATTTTGGCGAGGAATTCTGCAACTTGCAGTGGAATTCATAAGAATAGTTAAGAGAATTAAAAAAAAATGTCCGTTGCATGAGTAATTTCAAATGATAATTTTTAGTGCAAAATTCAAGCTGGTGAAGTTCGATGAAACTGGTAACTTTGGATTGTGGCGAACATTGTTAAAAGATTTGTTGGCGCAATAAATAATTTTAAAGACTTTGCGGGCAATAAAATCAGATGTCATTAAGGATGAAGATTGAGAGAAATTGCAACAACGAGGTGCAGCAACTATACGTTTATGTCTGACAGATGAAGTTATGTATCACGTGATGAATCTAAAATCTCCAGAGGATGTATGGAAGAAATTGGAAACTTAGTTTATGTTCAAATATCTGATGAATAAATTGTATATGAAGCAAAAGCTGTATAGGCTGAATATGCAAGAAGATTATGATCTGGCGCAGTATGTGAATGACTTCAATCAAATAATCAAAAATTTATCGCGGCTTGATGTGAGTATTGTGGATGAGGATCGAACAAAAATTTTGTTGTGTTCATTACTTTCATCCTATGAACACTCAGTTACTATTCTCACCTATTGAACGAAGATCAGGCGATTAAGTCATGCGGTTATAAATACGAAATGGTGCCGCTAGTTATTAACGTGCAAAAAAAGATACCATATTCAATTATAAATATATAAATGTGTAATGATTTGTAAATTATTGGCAACTTTTTTTTCTCGAACGGACGCAAGACTTATAATTAACAAAGATGATAACGAATGGTCTGACGATGAAAATTGATTCTTTTATATTCTATTCCAATTGCTAACCGTTTTATATCTAAAAAATACATGAAAGAGACATGAAAAAATAAAAAAATGAAATTAACAATTAGAAATTTATACTTTTCTAGATGTTCTCCCCTCCTACATGCATTTGACCATTTTCTTAATCTCATTCAAATGTTTTAAACATAAAAATGATATTAATGCAACATAATGAGTTATCTAAATATAACACATGAGTAATCACACTATTAACATATAATAACCCGCGAAAAAAGTTTCAACATATATGCTCGTCATTCATATCTCCATAGGAAATACTGAAATGTGCCAATATTTTATTTTTTTATAATAAAGTTTATATATGCTAATGCATGCATCAATAACAATTTTAAATAAAAATACTCAATATTATGTATGCATTTAATTTATTTTTACTTTAGTTTATACTTTTTACATATACATTTGTCTCTGTGAGGATCATTGTTAACAAAACCAAACACTATTGGCTGATATTGTCTCGTCGGGTCCCATCGACACAATGATTAACAATATAAACATCACAAATGTCTAGGGTCAAAAACCTGTTACAAGACTCGTCACCGATATTATCCAGTTGACACAACATTTAGTAACATAAAACATGACAGTTGTCATTGGAAGGAAAGTTTCAGTCCACTCGCCCATAACTAATAATATCCTGTCGGCACAATCGTTAGTAGTATAACTATCAAAATTTTTTAGGCGATGCAAAAACTGTATGCACAGAGGTTCACTACATCCACTGCCCATATCATTATGAGGTGAACTCCACCTCTGAAATGCACACACACACACACACAGAGATATATACATATATAATTCATGTTTTTTTTTACAAAAAAAAAAAATACTAGGGTTATTGATAGATTTCTATTTTGACATTTTGGTAAATTTAGGTATTATTTAAAATACATTGCAAACCACATTAATTATTTTATACATTGACAACTCACTTATTATGTAAGTGCTTTAATGAACACAAATTTATTTAATTTTAGCTCATTCAATTATCNTGATAAATTTCTATTTTGACATTTTGGTAAATTTAGGTATTGTTTAAAATACATTGCAAACCACATTGATTATTTTATATATTGACAACTCACTTATTATGTAAGTGCTTTAATGAACACAAATTTATTTAATTTTAGCTCATTCAATTATCTCATTGACATATTTATCCTGACTATAAGCACGTGCAATTCAATAATTGTGTATACTTGAATTAATGTCAAACTTTTAAGCTATGACTCAAGTGTTTAATTTTCAGCTCATTTGGAGTTAGATTTAATCATGTTTTGCATCATTTAACTCATTCATCAAAATCTTTAATTTGNCAGCTCATTTGGAGTTAGATTTAATCATGTTTTGCATCATTTAACTCATTCATCAAAATCTTTAATTTGACTAAAAAAATGTTGAAAAATCATTGTTCAAATAAATTTGAATTTAAAAACTACAAATTTAAATATTTAATTAAGATTTGTGCTTTATTAAATCTATATATTGGCTACATATAATTAAATATAAAAACAAAATTCAACGATAAAATATATTAGAATGCAATAATTATATGTACAACAAGTCTTATTTAGCTTTTAAATAAATTTAAAAAATTGGAATATAATAAACTATTTTAATTTATAAAAATTATAATANATATATATATTGGCTACATATAATTAAATATAAAAACAAAATTCAACAATAAAATATATTAGAATGCAATAATTATATATACAACAAGTCTTATTTAGCTTTTAAATAATTTTAAAAAATTGGAATATAATAAACTATTTTAATTTATAAAAATTATAATAGGATATTATGAAAAAATAATATTTAGATGGCAGATATGTAAATTCATAGAAATTCGGTGGTATGTATGTAAATGCCGTGATAGATGAGTCAGAACTCATCAGTTTCTGAAAGCTAGAGAAAGCGGGAGAAAGAAAGCCGGAAAGATGAGTTGTTGCTTCAGATGCCTCGAGATTCTTATCGCCATCCTTCTCCCACCTCTCGGGGTTTGCCTCCGCCATGGCTGTTGCAGTGTAAGAATCTCTTAGTTANTAAAATTTAGATTGCAGATATGTAAATTCATAGAAATTCCGTGGTATGTATGTAAATGCCGTGATAGAGAATCAGAACTCTGCGGTTGACTGAAAACTAGAGAAAGCGGGAGAAAGAAAACCGGAAAGATGAGTTGTTGCTGCAGATGCCTCGAGATTCTTATCGCTATCCTTCTCCCACCTCTCGGGGTTTGCCTCCGCCATGGCTGTTGCAGTGTAAGAATCTCTTAGTTATTCCGCTTATTACTCGTCTTCTTCTCCTCCGATTGATCTCCCAATTAATCTCATTCTTCGCGCTACAGCTTGAGTTTTTCATCTGCCTCTTCCTCACCATCCTGGGCTACATCCCTGGCATCATCTACGCTGTCTACGTGATCATCAGTGTTGATCCGGATCGCTACAACCGTGACTACTGGCACCCCATCAACGAGTAGGCATTCGCATGTTCTCAAATAATCTACCGGATAGTTGGATTTAACTTGGGGAAGTTGCCTCCGTTTTCTTGATTTAATTCGTGTTTCTTTATCGTTACCATGTTTGGAAATTTGTTTTTTAGCCTATGAATCTGAAGCGCGGAAACTGTTGTGCTCTTTTATTTGATATTTCATCTTCCACATTTCAATTGAAGATTTGATTATGATGGTTGACAAAAGTCTGAGGTTGAAATTGCAGGAAATGAGATGAGATGCATCACTGGAGTTTGGACGGTGGTTAGCCACAAGAAATTCTATGGCTGTATCAGGGCATTTGGTAACTGAAACTTTAGAAAACCAGACTTGGCTAGTTCTGCTAGGGTTTGATTTTTTGCTTTGTCTACTTAAACCTGTAAGGTGACACTATATAGCGGTTAGTTTTGCCAAATAACTATTGTTCCACCACAGTAAAATTCATATATTGCAACTTTGCAAGCAAATTTACTACTTCAAACAAAATTCATGGAAGATCGATATATTGCAAGACAGGAGTTAAAGATAATCTTCCTTAGGGGGTGTTTGGTAGCATGGTTTTAATAGGATTCAGACATGGATTTAAGTTAAATCCAACCAATCAACAAAAAAATGATAATTAAATCAAACAATCCGTTAAATAAATTTTTTTCACGGTCAGTCTCTATTTCTCATGTTTCATATTTTTTATGACATAAATCCGGATTTACTAAATCCGATTACGGGGCGAATTTGAGTGATTTACTTCGTCGTTACTCGCAAGCTCCATTCCTGTCACACAGGTTTGATAAATTCAAATTTATTGGATTTGTTAAATTCTATTTAACATAAAACCAGGCTACAGCCAAACACCGCTTAGGAGGCGAACTTTAAGAACTACGACTAATACATTCTTTAATATAAAAGAAATGTTAATTTTATCATTTATTTGCAGATGAGCATATATAAGTTATTAGTTTGAGCTGTTAAAGTAGTGGTTGCATTGTCAGACAACAGATGCACACAAAGTTTTCTCTTAAATCTTCTATACAGACACATGTGCCTAGAAATTCTCCGAATGCAATGAACTAGATAACAACATTCATAAACACATATTGTTCTTAGTATCAGGAAAGTGAAGCCTAATAAGAATACATCAAATGCTGGTAAATGTATTCCCTCCTAGTGAAAAATAAAAGGCAAATTCATGCATACCACACAATTTTTATGTATTTACATGCTAACACTCATTGTTTGATATTTACACTTATAACACGTTGGTGAAGCCTATGCAGCAAAAAATGTATTCCACTTTAATCAAGATAGTGATGATGACATTTTTGATGTGATGTTAAAGATTTGAGAAGTATGCATGTAAATATGAATGTTTAGATGTTAGGTAAGTAAATACATCAGAATTGTGTGGTATGTATATAAATGCCTCGAGATAAAAACCACGCATAGCTCAGTAAATTGTGTGGAAAGAGATTATTCCTCACAATTCTTTCAACATCTCATATTTAGCTACATTTGACTTAAGATTTCGCACTCGGAGAGAAGGTTGGTGTGGACCTTAAGCTACATTATGCTTATTCCACATATTATTTTATATTGTTTGCGGCGCATAACCACTTTGACAATCTCTTTATCAATTCTGCTAGAACTAAAAGATGAACTTCCATTGCGCTCCTCCAAAAGTTCATTAGTTTTATTCTATAACGTAGACACTGATATGTATGAACTAAAATTCAAATTTAATAATTTAATTAAGCACATGAAACTCAAACTCAACCTTTTTTTTACTTTGCATTTAACAATATATTGGTGCAGTCTTTTAATGTCTGTAGAAGAAATAGTGTTTGGGCAGTTCCTACAGTTGTTTTCTCTTTTATGGTTGTATTTTGTTCGAGTCTTTTAGGGACACGTATTAGGAATATTCGACTTAAAAAATATTATATATATAATATTGTGTGTTTGGTTTGTTGTTTCATTTTTATCGTTGCATTAGTAAAAAAGAAGCTGTGGGGGCTTTGAAGAAAATCTAGTGTGGAAAGTCTTTAGGACCTGATGATATTCCAATTTAAATATGGAAATATTTAGGAGATCTGAGAGTTTCTTGGCTTACTAAACTCTTTAATATTATTTTAAAAACTAAAAAGATGCTTGAAGTGGAGGAAGAGTATTTTGGTCACCATTTTTAAGAATAAAGGGGATACACAAGATTGTGCAAATTATAGAGGAATTAAGTTGATGTGTCATACTTTAAAATTATTGGAGAGGGGAATTGAACATAGGTTAAGACGTATTACAAAGATCTCTCATAATCAATTTGGATTTATATCGGGCAGGTCTACTATGGAAGCTATACGTTTATTGAGAGGTTTGATGAAGAAATTCAGAGATAACAAGGAGAATCTACATTTGATTTTTATCTATTTAGAAAAAGCTTACCCTATGGTTCCAAGAGATATCATTTGGAGAGTTCTTGAGAAAAAAAGTTGTTAATATGACTCGTATTCAAGTCATTAAAGATATGTATACTAGAGTTGTTACTTGTGTTCAAACAGAAAGAGGATTGCTCAAATATTTTCATATTTTTGTTGGATTACATTAGGGATCAACTATAAGCTTATATCTTTTTGCTTTATTTATGGATGGTCTTACTGGACATTTACAGGAGTATCTACCTTGGTACATGCTTTTTGCTGATAATATCCTTCTCATGGATAAGACGAGAGAAAAAGCCCAGGAGAAACTTGAATTATGGAGGTCTACATTGGAGTCTAAAGGCTTTCATCCGAGTAGAACTAAAACTAAATATTGTCAGTTGTTTATTTTTGAAAAAATCATTTAAATTAAATTTAATTTATATGTATGATTATATATGGTTATAATTTCAGAAAATGCTATTTTAATTTTGAAAAGTGAGACCGAATGAATCTCACACATTTGGTAGTTTAGATGACTAAGCACGATACCACAAATAATACACTATATAGAATGATATGCATATAACTTGTTGGTAGGCTTAACCATCTAAACTAAAAGGTTTGTGACGTCTGTTGAGTCTGCATAACTTTTTTTTTATAAGTCGACAAGTTCTCCTATTTAATACGGGAGATTAAATATGGTTTATATTAAGCTGGGTTATTAAGTTCCCTATAGAGACAAACCTCTATAGTTAATTACATCTTAAATAATCAAAATTACTTAAGAAAACTCTCGATTAAGATCGGTGGTTCTGTCTTTAAAATTTCAAAGTTTAGGTTTCCAAGGTTAAATATGAGGAAATCAAATGGGAAGAGCTCAAAATAATAACAATTATTTTCAGGAATAAATGAAGTGAATGGTAGGGGATGCCATAGATCCGGGGGGGAACCCCGGTGACTTCCCAACCATCCTACGATTGGACTCAACTCTGAAGAGACGTCCTACACCTCGTTGTCGTGGTCTCGATCTCCACTCTCAGTCCGCTTGCTTCCACGCTTCGCTTTTTGGAAAAAAAAACTACTCTAAGTTCCTTAACATATCGATTATAGGTTCGGGGTTGTGGTGTGTATAAATATGCAGTTATTGGGTCAGTGACTCACTATAGGGTACCTCCTAAACCGGGTGTCATACTGCCCTGTATCCTAAAAGGTCCCTGCAAGTTTATGGAAGCAACATGATTAATAAAAGTGAAACATGCTACGAAACGTAGTAAACAATAAACTGTAGCATCGCAAGATTGAATTGTATATATATGCAGTAAAGTGTGCACTGAAGAAAGTGAAACGCTGTAAATATAAAACAAACTTCTATACCTGACGGGTCGACTGTTCCCGTAAATGAGGTCGGTGTTGCAGGTACAAGTAAATGAGTATAATGAAAAGAATTTAAGAAATGTGTAAGCATGAATTTATATAAACAAAAATGAATAGCGAACATCATTTGGAAAAAAAAAACTCGAGAAAAACGAAAAATGACCTTCGGTAACTCAAAGAAAACCATCGAAAATACGAGAAAAATCCGGAGAAAATCACGAATGATCTACAAAGATCTCAATAAAACCGTAGGAAAGACACGAAAAATCCGACAAAATAAAGAAAGTCGTAGGCATTCGGGTCAGGCTAGACTCAGATTTAAGTATTTTCGAGGGACTTCGAAGGCAACCATTGGTCACTCGTATGTATAAAGCTTGACATTCAACTAGAAAAGTTTTCTACAATACCAACTTAGGAGGGTACTTCTTAGTCCAGTATCGACAATTGACAAGTGAGCAATCAAATTATATTACTTAAAATTTATATTTTGTCATGAATATAGGTTTCATGCATATAAGAGAAAGTAATATCTATTTTTGCAGTCAAAATACTTTTGTAAATAGCATATCTGTTATTATCGTATCTGTTCTTATCATTTTTTATAAAATATAGTTTTCACAAGTCGATCGCACCGTCGGGCTAGGAACGCCAACAACCTAATAAAGCAAGGGTGCCCTGCTAGTCTAGTGTCTGTGAATAATACTTTCATCCTACGTTTCACCGGGTCCCGGGATTGGGTCCCGATGCCGTAGGATGAAATGTTATTTTGCTCTACCACCGAATGTCTTTATCATCAAGACCTGGAACCTCAAAAAGACCGTCCAATTTACGGCATTGCTTGATGATTTCATATATAACCACAACTATATATGCGCTCTTATGTTTCAAACTAAGCGCCTAAAATCCAAACTAAGAAGTAAGGAAAATGAACCGAAAAGTAAGAAATAATAAAAAAAAAGTAAGACTAACCGACCTCCAAAACTAGTTTAAGAAAGACGAAAACCAAAGCAGTAGGGGGATTAGCGTCACACATCCACCTGATGGGACTCCTCGAATGAGCAATGAGATGGGCACACTCTCCGATGTTAGCCCGAAACACCACTTAAAGGCACATTTTAGAAAACTCCAAGCTGCTCCTAAACTTTCCCCAAAAATACCAAAAGAAATTTTCATATCTCTTCTCTTTTTTTTCTTCTTTTTTTTGAAATCAATTCATCCTAAAGGATTGAGCTCTGGACTCTCCTAACATTTAATAGATCGTTCCTCGAAAAAGGGCACCCAAATTCTTCCAAACATAAAGATTAAAATATTATAATTCAGAAAGATTAATGCCCTCAATTTCACCTCCAACCAGCAGTTCCAGTGAGATACAAACCCAACACAACACAAAGGAAAGCCAAACAGGTGCTCATGGACAGGGGCAGCAAAGGAGCCACTAGCCCCAACGCAAAGGGAAAACCAATTGGGTGTTCTCGGGTAGGAACAACTGGAGGGAACAACTAAAACAAGTGCCCACGGCAGCAGCCCACACAACCAACCAGCAGCTGTTCGCGGCCAGGGACAACAGAGAACAACCAACCAACACAAAAGAAAACGAGCTAGGATGCTCACGAGCAGTGGAGCAAACCAACTCAACCACAACAGATGCTCACAGCTAGGGATAACAACAAACAACCGAACCACACAAGAGAAAACTATAGGGATGCTCTCGGGTAAGAGCAATAGCCCACACCAACAGGGAACCCATACTGCAGACTCCATGTGGGAACAACAAAAAATCACCAAAACAGACACAGGGAGAGGCACAATAAAATCCCCAATCGATCTTACAGGGAAAGGGGGGCAACAAGACAACAACCCAAACTCACGAGAAAAACCCAATAATGTTCTCAAGTAGAACTAATAGTAGAGAATAAACACGATAAAATATCAAGAGTTCCACAACAAAAATAACCATTCACATATGATTCAAAAGGGGGGGGGGGGCAACAGGGAACACAAGACAGAATCCAACAGCCCCCAAAGCTAAACTTCAAAAAGCTTCAAAATTAAATGAACCCACCTGTATATGCTTCGAACAGAGAGGGCGACTGAGAAACACAAACCAAAGCTCAAACAGACCATCCCCCCAAATTAAAACTTCGAAGAGACCCAAAAATTAAATATAACCATGCACATGTATTTCAAACAGAGGGGGCATCAACAGGGAACAAAACCAGACCCCTAAAACAAACTCAAAAAAACCTCCAAAATAAGATATCACATTCTGCATGTATTTCAAACAGGGGGGCAACAATAGGGAACAAAACCAGGCCCCCAAAAACAAACTCAAAAAATCCCCCAAAGTCAAATATCACATTCTGCATGTATTTCAAACAGAGGGGCAACAATAGAGAACAAAACCAGGCCGCCAAAACAAACTCCAAGAAGCCCCAAAATTAAATACCAGTTGCACATGTTTTGAACAGAGGGGGGAGGGGGCAGCAAAGAAGCATCAGAACAAAACACCCAACATAAAATTTCCAAAAGTCTCAGTGTTAAACCAATACAACAAGGAAAACCGCAGCCCAAAGGGCTAAAACAGCTATGAAATTTCAATATACCAGTATGGATGTGATAAAAACATAAGGAAGAAGCTAGCACCTGCGTAAGAAATGAACTATGCCTTTCTTATAAGCCTACACTTCCTACTAAGTATCATATAACATTTAAGACAGACCCAAGAATATGCGCTACTCAAACTAAAGTCAACTAAAATCCAATGGCTAGCAATGATTCCCGCATTAAATACCAGCTAAGACAAATAAAAAACCAACAGCTAACAATGATTCCAACATTAAATACCAGCAAAGTCAAATAAAAATCTAACAGCTAACAATGATTCCAACATTAAATACTAGCCGAGACAGAATAAATCACCTTATGCATGCATTCACCTTTTTTTTATAGAGAAGAAAAATCTACGCACAACCCCTGTTGAACAGAGAAAGAAAACAGGGAAGAAGAAAATGAGTACCTCACTCGAGCCTTTGCAAACAGCAAAAGAGAATCAGAAGGCTTTCCAAACACCAGGCTCACAAGCTCGAGAGTTGAAGCTGAAAAAGTCTCCCCCTAAATCCTTAGTTTGTAACCTCACAGCAACCCCCTAGGTTTTTATAGGTGCAGAAGAAGGAAAGAAGTGCTCAAGGGACTTACATGGGCGAAGCAACCCCCAACAGAAAGAAGACCACACCGCAGCCAGGGCTACAGATGGAGGAGCTATCGTGAAGGAGGATTGCCAAATTCGTGACTCAGGGAACAAATGCACAAAGTCAACCTACCGCGAATGGGTTCCCGCTCAACGAGATGAGGCAAAAATACTTTGGGAAGCCACAACTCTGGCAGAGGATGTCGAGAGAGACGAGGTCAACTCCTCGTTACGTGAAGAGGAGGAACCAGTGAGAGGGAAGGCGAGGCTATGGCTCAATTCGGAGACGAAACCAAGGGGAGCTGCAAGCTAGGGATTTAGGGGAAATAAAAGAACCCCACCTCCGGCTATATAATACAAATATGTTACCTCCATAATATATGATATTTAAATTCCCTCGATTTGCGCACTTCTCGCTCGTGCATGGAACCATATCGAAACAGGAGTGCTTCCTAGCTAAATTCGACGTTTTGGACACGCCGGCGCAGTCCGTTTTGTTATCCGGGGTCGCCTGAATGACTTCGTCGATGGTCGGGTCGAAAATATGTCAAATTCAAATTTCTTTAAAATTATCGCTCGTAATAGATCAGTCCAACAATTGATTCAAGTTTGGTCAATCGCGAAGCCTTCTACAGGTGAAAATGATGTGAATTTCGATAATTGATGTGCATCGAGCGCGTGAATTGTGATATTCGTGTACCGTGAGTGTGCGCAGACGACATGATAAGTTTCCTAAGGCTTTAGATCCTATGGGTACTCGACTCGAGCTTCATCGCGCTGGTTTTAATTGACTCAACTAAACGCTGAGAATTTAGAACCGATCACATGAAACTGCGAGGAGTCAAGAAGTGACTCGAATCTCTAGTTGGTGCGGGTCTCAGACAATTCTTCTAGGAGAGTCGGTAGGAAATCCTAAGGCTAGTTCTAGGTTCTAATAAGAGTAAGAGACCTCACCAAAATGAGGTCAACAAATACATGGAATGTAATTTTAGTAGTAGTAGCTCTAGTGATAGAAGTGTAACTTTGGGTGATCACATTATTAAAAGGTGTGAACGATTTAGATATCTTGGGTCTGTGTTCAAAGCGATGGTGATATAGATTGGGATGTTAATTGTCGAATTCATGTTGGTTGGTTGAAGTGGAGGAATGTTTCGGGCCTTTTGTGTAATAGAAAAGTACCGCTTAGACTGAAAGCAAAATTTTATAAGACGGTGGTGAGACCTGCAATGCTCTATGGCGCTGATTGTTGGCCTTTAAAAGAGAAGCATAATACTAAGTTAAGTGTTGCCGAGATGAAAATGATTATGTGGATGAGTGGCTTTACATCTAGAAACGAAATGCGAAATGAATATATCCGTGATAGGGTTGGTGTAGCTCCCGTGACAGACAAAATTAGAGAAAGTCGTCTTAGATGGTTTGGTATTAAACGTCGATCATCTGATGATCCGATTAGGAGAGTGGATGTTTTGAATTCGACTTATGTTAAGAAAGGCAGAGGTAGATCTAGGAAGACTTGGATCTATTGTATAAAAAATGATCATAATTTATTAGAACTAAATGAAAATATGACAATAAATAAGACGCAATGGAGAAAAAGGATTCATGTAGTCGACCCCACGTAGTGGGATTAAGGCTTTGTTGTTGATTTCTCTGGTGCAAGTGCAATTATCAATTTTTAAGCAAGTAGCCTTATTGTATTTTATTTGCATGAAATTTGAATTTTTTTGTTTCATGATATATTGTTATCTTCTATTTATATAATCAGATATTGGTTTGTGATTATAATTAACTTTAGTCAAAATAATTATAGCTGATTTTCTTATTTGGTGTAAATCTTGATTGGGTTTTAAATATCATTAAATTATTGTCTAGCCTATGTTTCTTAGATTTTCTTTTTTCTTTTAATCAAAATAAGGCGAGTGTTTGTTTTATTGGTAGTTTTTTAAACTGTGAATTCTAAATCCGGCTTGCATGATGTCATTCATCATTTTTGATTAATTGCATTAGTAATCCTACATTGTAAGACGACCCTATATCAAGTGTCCAAAGTTTTAATTTTTATTTTAATTAGAAGCATCATGTCTCTATATCAACTTTAGTTAACAGATCTTATAAGTGATGCAATTTTGGCTACATTGCAAGATCAATTGGTTGAGTAGTTGAATAAGCAAATCAATAGAGTGAGCTTATTGATTTTTTTAATGGGCAGATCTAAAATTTGAAACCAAGTCACTTTTATCCAAGCTCCACATTGAACATATTCTTTTGAATGCCAACATTGTTATGAGGCAAAAAAATCATCACGAGAGGAATAATCAAGATAGGCATTCCATGATGTATGATTACAATGTTTATGAAAATTATCTACTTCAAAATTTTGATATAAATGATTACAAAACAGTAAAGTTTAAAATTATGTTTATTTATTTATTTTTAAATAGATATTAAATTTTTTTTGATCAGGTAATGGTTTTGGATAACCATTTTGGATGACAAGTAATGCCTGGTGAGCATCAAATGAGATTTTAAAAAATTGAAATTAATTGGATAAGCTACAATGCGTCAGATGAGTGTGAAAATAGTGGAAAATATTTGAAATGAATCTACTATTATATGAATTTAAATTAAAGAACTTTTAAAAGGGGCATATTTGTATTTTGTTTTTATTGTTACTAGCCACTTGATGAGATTAACTTTTTAAAATAAAGGGAAAAAATANATGAAAATAGTGGAAAACATTTGAAATGAATCTACTATTACATGGATTTAAATTAAAGAACTTTTAAAAGGGGTATATTTGTATTTTGTTTTTATTGTTACTAGCCACTTGATGAGATTAACTTTTTAAAATAAAGGGAAAAAATAGTTAACTATATGAACAAATCTGAAGAATTACTGTGCTGTGAAATCATTGAGGATCCCACACTTTCTTGGTTTAGGCCTAGTTTGGTCTGATGACATGGCCTCACATTCCATCTTTTGAGCATGGTTTTTAACTTCTTTTAGAAGTCGAGCAAATTTTAAATTTTCTGTCTAGAAAAGTGAACATGTTCAGATTTTCTTTTTGTCAAGNCAAGGATCCCACACTTTCTTGGTTTAGGCCTAGTTTGGTGTGATGACATGGCCTCACATTCCATCTTTTGAGCATGGTTTTTAACTTTTTTTAGAAGTCGAGCAAATTTTAAATTTTCTGTCTAGAAAAGTGAACATGTTCAGATTTTCTTTTTGTCAAGTTAGTTAAATTGAAATCGCTACATCCATTGTATCTAAGGGTAGTATTTTCATGATTAACCAAAAAAAAAAAAAAAAGCATTCACTATTGCATCTAAAATTTATTTTTTTGTCAATCGTGTTTTAAAATTAATGAACTTAGTGATTTGATGATGAATTTCACAATAGAAAATTGCAAATTAATGAAAAGGGTGCTGCTGAAATTAATGGGGTCGATTATATGCATGGATTCATTAAGGAGATTAATAACACTAGGGATGCTGTAACTGAGAATTATTTGAATGCTATATAAGGCATCATCCTTACACCTAAGATCGAACATATTTGTAATAGAACTTTTATTTTTCAAATTTATGGCAAGCATGATGATAAATTTTGCTAACTTATGATTAATAATGGGAGCTGTATGAATGTTATAGCTAGATCTACTATTTTTTGAATGAGCTTAAAAGCTAAATTTCTTGCACAACCATATAAGGTAATTTGGGTAGATAGTAATCTTATTCTCATAAAAATTTGCTACATATATTGATAAATTTCTTGGTCAATGTTATCCATATTTTCTTAGGTAGATTATGATTGTATGATTTAATTGGTATTTATTTTGACAACCTATTACATTGTGTTCAATTGTAATGATATAAGGGTAGCTTTGAAATCCATATTGTCTAGCTATAGTTTTGTGTCATCTACAAAAAGTCCTAATGCTCCTAAAGAATTAAAAAATCCTTTACGTACCTTGAATTAAAATAATGTTGAGGGGGGAAAAAAGGTTGAAATGAGATTTTGATTCATTCTTGACCATTAAATTGAAAGAGGATGTGAATCAAAATGTGGGTACACTTAATGAGGTTAGTTAAGTGTTGTTTAACTTTAATGACGTATGTTGTAACGATCTTCTTTGGTAATTTACCTTTACCTAGAAATGAATAGCATGTAATTGATTTATTTCTTGGATTATCATAGGATGAGTCCATGAATCCAATTTAACACACTCATATAAAAATATTAGTTGATAGATTGCTTCCGAAGGGGTTAGACGAAAATGCAGGAGTCTTTTGTCGCTCTAGGAAAGTTTTAAGCTGCCGCATGTCTATAGATTGTTAAGAAAATGATAAACTTATCATCAAATGATGCTCATTTGTTCCTTATTTGGATGATAAGTTGGATACCACACTTATAATGTTACCTTTTAAAATTGCTTTGAGAAATGTTTTTAATCATGTGAGAATGTGAGGCTTATGAATGAAAAAAATATTTTTAAATTGAAGATGTATTTTATAAGTTGATGATGCATTTTGGATTGACTAAAATGTTTAATATTTTATGAGTAATACAAAACATTTCTACAATTTGTTTTTTGATTTTTTTTTTTTTTTTGCGTGTTTGATGATATTTTGATTTATAGCAAAATATGGATGATTATATGATGCAAATTATGTAAGTTTTTAAAGTTTTGCAAATTGACTGTTACATCTGAATCTAAAGAAGCATTATTTTATGATATTTTTTATGACTTTTTAGGGATTTGTTATGTTTTTCAGTAAAAAATCTATTAATCATGTTAATGTTAAAAGACTTACAATTGGCCAGTCTATTAAGATTATTGAGGTTAAAATTTTTTAAGATGGTCGGTTTATAAGAATATTGATCAATGTGATTACACAAACATAAATATTTTTTTAAAAAATGAATTTAAATAGATAAATTTTTTTTGATTTATCTCTCACTAAAATTAAATGGAAGCTTTCAAATGCACTTGTGCTTAAATTGCTTTATTTTAACATACTACAATCTCATATATAATCTTATGATATTGTCCATATGATTAGTTTGGCAATTTGTGGTTCATAATATATTGAATTATGGTATAATTAATCTACATGCATTTATGGTTTCACCTTTTGAGCTATCTAGCATTCCATTTTATGCTTGATTTTCTCTAATATGTTTCTAGCACATCATTGTACTTTATGCGTTTTTTTGCTCTTTATTTATTTGAGCATCAATCACTTATGTTACTTTTAACTCTTTCTATCATGTTTTTGTTACGTCGTTGCCTAGCCCAAGGGCAATTTTTTCTTTTGTATGCCTAAAGGCAATTTAATCGCTTATTATTATTATTGTTGGGTATAAATAGACTCATTATGTTTAGAGTTTGGATGATGCGTGAGATTGAGGGTCTGTTTAGGGCAGCTGCAGCTTAGCTGCCCGAGGAAGCTGCTGCGGGGAAGCTGATTGGTTGTTTTTTTTAGTTGTTGGAAAAGAGTTGTGTGACAACTGTTTCTGGAGAAATGACCATTCCGCTCCTGTTTTATAAAGTTGTTTGTAATAAGTTGTTGACTGGTCATATATTTGATATTTCAGAAGCAAAAGTTCAATTTAAAACAACACAAAAATTCAGATGCAAACTCATTTATGTTTTGATGTGATTATGATTTTTATATGTAAATATCAAAATGTAAGTGTTAGATATGTTATGTACATAAGAAAATTGTGGTATGTATAAGAATTTCCCTACCAAATAATAATATCAAGACATTTTTGTTTGTTTAAGAATTATCAGCAAGAAACACAATTGTAATATACCATCCAAAAATTTTAAAAATTATTGTTTCCCAATATGAAAAATTTCTAATCCGTATCTCTTTGTGAAAAACAAAAATTGCAGCTCTTCGTTCTTAGGATTCAACTCCTTCCCCCATACAAAATTGATTTGAAAGGCCCTAATCTAATATAAAAAAGTTTCTGAAACTAAAATATCAAATCGCAAAAAAAAAAAAAAAAAAAAAAACTCTGTTAGGGCATCACGAAGGGAGTCGGCATCCATGGTCGAACAGCGGGGTCGAAGTAGAACAACGGGGTCGGGATCGAAGGTCGAACAGTGGGGTTCGAAGGCTCGAACAACGGGGCTCGATCCCTAAAAAGGCAACTGCGAACGCAGGCCGCGAAGCTCGACCCGCGGCCGGCGTTTAACCAAAAAAGCCAGACGTAAAACTGCATGTGGTGCACATATAGCTAACATAGTATTCCTTTCTTGCATTTATGTCATTCCTAGTATAATAAGATGATTGAATGGTTGCATGGTGATTTTTTTTATATGATATAAACTTTCAAGATTCTTTGATTAATATATGTATGATATAACAATGTGTATAGTCACGTATGATATGACAAGTAATCTTTTTCTTATGGATGACTTTAATATATCACGATCCTTTGTTTTTATTCTTTATTGGTGTTCTTGGTTATTTATTAAAAAGACATACATTTTTTTCCTATTTACAATTTTTTATTTAGTTAGCCATCAATGTATATATTCTCAATATATTAATATTTTATATATGTGTGTGCGTGTGGGTGTATGTGATATGCTTTTTTTACATGATCCTTAAGGTATTGACATCAAACTAAACTTCCAATCCTAATTAAATAGTTATACAATTATTAGCATACATGCATAATCTTATTTTGTGATGTATGCTACATTCAACATTGTATCACACACACAGACACACAGACACACTCACACACACACGTTGACATTTTGATTTTTGACATGAATACCATGTAGGTTGTTTCCTTTCACATGTATTGGAGATTTCGGCAGGTTTAATGTGACATGATGAGCTTAGTCTTTTTGTTTTGCTGGTTTTAGAAAAGTGGAATGTATCGGTTCATACTCATTCTAGTCTATTTGTGTATTGTTGATTTAAAAAAAAAGAGGTAATATTCCATGCTGATATTGCATATGATATGATGATTTGTGTATGTGGATATCTGCTTATGCTGATAAGGCATGTGTTAAAAATATAAACTTATTGTTAATAGACTTTATCTTATGAGAGAAAGTAATCTTTTTGGATCATGATGAAAGTTATAAAGATGTTTAGTCTCATATTTTGTGCAACTCTGAATGATGATGAGTTATACATTTTGGGGCTTTGTTGGACTTTTTTCAAGATGATAAGAACCTATAAAGTTGAACTAAATTAAATTCAATCTGTGTAATTATGCATGTGAAACTATTCATGAAGGAAGATATACTTCTTGGCAATAATATATGCAACTCATTGATGCAATGCCATTCAATTTTGCCAGAGTTGTTTGTGTGAATGTCACTCTGAGAAACCACAATCCAATGTATTTGGTATGATCGCACATCATTGATTTATTAATTATAGCGTATAAGTTGGTTATTGTCATTGCCTAAAGCCTATTATAAAACCATTGTCAAGTTTGTTATTGTCTTCTAGGCTTGGCACTAGTGCTTTTTTTATGCTTAATTGGCATTTGCAAAGTTTAGGTCTATTATTCACTTTGTCTTTTATTGTCCCAAGTTTTAATCTTATCATTATTCACTTCATCTTATATTATCACAAAGTCGGATAAAACACCATTGAAGTATAACTCCCAGCAAGCTTATTCTTTTGTAGTTAAAATTTGTTCATCAGGTAGGTTGTTATTTAGATGAGTGTCACCAGACAATGGACGTGCCGCTAAGAAATCAATCAAAGTCTGGCCTTTAATAGCATACAAGGGAACAAATGTTATATCAAATTGCAATAAGATCAATTGACCATCTAGCTAATCTTCTTGATAGAATTGAACGTGTCATCAAATATTATAAAGGATTAAAACTATAAATAAGACCAATTTTGTGAGAGTGTATGTAATGTCTTATTGTTTAGACTTGCGAAAATCAATATAACATTTACAATTTAATTATTTATAAAATTAGTATTTTTGTTATATTTTTAAACGATCGAAACTGTGTATTATGGGCATCATGGTGAAATAATAGGANTTATTGCAGCCAAGCAAAAAGGTTCTTACAGTTAGATCACTTAGATCCGACAGCCGACAACAGAAGAAAATTTGCATATGTAAGACGTACGCAACACTGCGTACGTCAAGTGGTTATATAAAGGCTGTTGTGGGGTTATATCTGCGTTATATCTTCGGTATTGAGGGGTTATATCCGCGTTATATCTCTTGTAACCTCACTGTACCCTACATGTAACTTACAAATATATGAAAATAGAAGCGCAGAACTTATTTGTAGGTTGAGGTAGGTTATAAGAATGTTACAAGGGGTATAACGTGGATATAACCCCCCAATATCCTCTGAATAACCTCCCTAACGTATTGAGCAAATTTTTCTCCGACGGCAGACAACCACATTAATTTGTTATCAACTTTGATTGAGAAAAAAGACTACAATTAAATCTTATCCAAATATAGATGGTTTATTTCTTTACTAGCAACTGACAAGATGAACTATCATATATACTTCGTTTCCAACGTGGTAGGCTAAGCATTTGAATATTAAGGATTTTAAGTTAATCCATGAAAGGATGAAGGATATAAATGATTCTAACATTAAATCATAAATGATTTATATCACTAGAGATTAAAGAATTATTTTCCACTCCTTTATTTTATATATTTATCTTTTTTCTTTTTGGCAAACTATGAAGAAAAATACAATTTCATTAACATGACTAATGAAAGACAATAAACAAAACTTCCGAACCATTTTGAATGAACCCAAACATTTCATATAATTTGCAATGTCTTAGCATGATTGAATAAAATTTTGTTCCCCTTTTTTCACCTCAACATTGATCAAACCATCTTAAATTTGTATAGGCAGGTCAATAGTCAAATCAAACATCTATGGATTTAAAAAAAAAAAAAAACGGCCTTGTTTTAGGCTCTATCATACTGAGAATTTTAGCATAATTTTCATCATAACTATCATCATCATCATGATTTAAAAAAAAAAAAGTAAAACTATCATGGAAGAGCTTAAAAAAGAATCCATCTTCTTCGTCTTCGCTAACGCCACTAAAGCTAAGCATAACCATAGTGTCGAGGGCAGGCAAACATTGTGGTCCCACGAACTCTCACGAATCCCACACAAAATTCGCCTTGTGCAACAACAACTTATTCAAAGTATGAAACCTATAGATAGAGAGGGGTTTGTAATAACATATCCTCCATTCCAATGGCCAACAATCCCATCATCCGCAAGCGCATAAAATATAATGAAATTGACTTCCACTTCACGCGAGTTCACATAACCAACAATAATCTGCGAATCAGACACATTAGTTTAAAGGATCAGCTGACATATATCCTCACTAAACCCGTCTAAATCTTTAGATAACACTCTGAAGAACAAACTCAGGATCCAAGCTCAAGTCCCCTCTGACATAGTTGACCTTAAAGAGGTGATACTCAAATTGTTAGGCATATTAGTAGTGGTTGGAGGCTCGTATAATAGCCTCTGGTCATTCCTTTTTAATACACACACACATACATACATATACCTCTCCAGTATATGGAGTAGGGAGATAGTCTACTTTATGTCCAATTGTAATATAATGCTATATGTATGAATTTATGTTGTACATTACAATTTCAGGAAAGCTTGCTTAACTGCTTCATCAATGCTTTCATCACTCATCATCAGCAATATTTTGTGGAAACCCATGTCATTGATAATGGTGTAATATTATGTATTTTTAGTGTCTCTCCCTAAAAAATCTCATTTCATAGAAGCTTAGCATCATAAAATAACAAAAAATTCTCCGTGAAGTATTTTGTGTGTACACAATTCATTCTTTTTGCAAATATTGAGTCTACTCAACACCATCCAAATGACCTAAAAAATATCATTTTTAGCGCTTGTAATGCATTTGTTTTTAGTCACTCGAGGTTGCCAAATTTGTGCTACTTTATGTCATAAACTAAAGCAACTCATGAAAAAACTTGGCAAAACACTCAATTTTCTCCTCCCTGAGTGAACACATAGCCTTGATGGGATTGGCAAGACATCACATCACCATGAACTACCATGGCTAAGAGAACATCATGTGTCCCATGCACTCCAACGACCTCCCACGTGATGGCCACTTCGTACAATGATGACTTATTCTAGCTTGCATTACATGCATGTTTCAATAAAGTTGCTAACCATTGCTTGTCATCTTTGAAGTTAAAGGTACTCAACACCAATTGCGAATACTCCATCATCTTAATCATCTCTTGCAAATTAAACACACCTCTGCTAAAAGTGTGNGGTAGTACCGGCGGACTAAACATCTGGTAACTGATGAGTAGCGCTCAAATGTTCGAAACATTAGGAGGCTTCCTTTAAATCAGTGATCGGTCCGATTTATCAAGGGCTTGCTTGGGGCAGCTTATTTGGTGCGGTGGCGTTTTGAAAACGCATCTAGTCTGTTTGGATAAACTGCGTTTTAGTAGCTTATGCGTTTTGAAAACGCAGAAAACAGCGTTTTCACACCGCACATATCTAGGTTCGGTTGGAGCTTATTGGCAATGGTTTTACTTTTCCAAAAAAAAAAAAAAATTTGTAATAGCTACCGTACNATTTATTTTTCAAATTTATGGCAAGCTTGATGATAAATTTTGCTAACTTATGATTAATAATGGGAGCTGTATGAATGTTGTAGCTAGATCTACTATTTTTTGAATGATCTTAAAAGCTAAATTTCTTGTACAACCATATAAGGTAATTTGGGTAGATAGTAATCTTATTTTCATATTGGAATGATGTTTAATTTTTATTGAATTTGCTACAAACATTGATAAATTTCTTGGTCAATGTTATCCAAATTTTCTAAGGTAGATTAGGATTGTATGATTTAATTGGTATTTCTTTTGATAACCTATTACATTGTGTTCAATTGTAATGATATAAGGGTAGCTTTGAAATCCATATTGTCTAGCTATAGTTTTGTGTCATCTACAAAAAATCCTAATGCTCTTAATGAATTAAAAAATCCTTTACGTACCTTGAATTAAAATAATGTTGAGGGGGAAAAAAAGGTTGAAATGAGATTTTGATTCATTCTTGACCATTAAATTGAAAGAAGATGTGAATCAAAATGTGGGTACACTTAATGAGGTTAGTTAAGTGTTGTTTAACTTTAATGACGTATGTTGTAACGATCTTCTTGGTAGTTTACCTTTACCTAGAAATGAATAGCATGTAATTGATTTATTTTTTGGATTATCGTTGTGATATTTAAGGATGAGTCCATGAATCCAAATTAGCACACAAATAAAAATATTAGTTGATAGATTGCTTCCGAAGGGTGCAGACGAAAATGCATGAGTCTTTTGTCGCTCTAGGAAAGATTTAAGCTGGCGCATGTCTATAGATTGTTAAGAAAATGATAAACTTATCATCAAATGATGCTCATTTGTTCCTTATTTGGATGATAAGTTGGATACCACACTTATAATGTTACTTTTTAAAATTGCTTTGAGAAATGTTTTTAATCATGTGAGAATGTGAGGCTCATGAATGAAAAAAATATTTTTAAATTGAAGATGTATTTTATAAGTTGATGATGCATTTTGGATTGACTAAAATGTTTAATATTTTATAAGTAATACAAAACATTTCTACAAATATTTTTTGATTTTTTTTTTTTTGCGTGTTTGATGATATTTTGATTTATAGCAAAATAAGGATGATTATAGATGCAAATTATGTAAGTTTTTAAAGTTTTGCAAATTGAATGTTACATCTGAATCTAAAGAAGCATTATTTTATGATATTTTTTATGATTTTTTAGGAATTTGTTATGTTTAGAAGTAAATTATCTATTAATCATGTTAATGTTAAAAGACTTACAATTGGCCAACCTATTAAGATTATTGAGGTTAGAATTTTTTAAGATAGTCGGTTTATAAGAATATTGATCAATGTGATTACACAAATCATAAATATTTTAAAAAAAATGAATTTAAATAGATAAAATTTTTTGATTTATCTCTCACTAAAATTAAATGGAAGCTTTCAAACGCACTTGTGCTTAAATTGCCCTATTTTAACAAAATACAATCTCATATATAATCTTATGATATTGTCCATATGATTAGTTTGGCAATTTGTGGTTCATAATATATTGAATTATGGTATAATTAATCTACATGCATTTATGGTTTCACCTTTTGAGCTATCTTGCATTCCATTTTATGCTTGATTTTCTCTAACATGTTTCTAGCACATCATTGTACTTTATGCATTTTTTTGCTCTTTATTTATTTGAGCATCAATCACTTATGTTACTTTTAACTCTTTTTATCATGTTTTTGTTACGTTGTTGGCTAGCCCAAGGGCAATTTTTTCTTTTGTATGCCTAAGGGCAATTTTGTCGTTTATTATTATTATTGCTGGGTATAAATGGACTCATTATGTTTAGAGTTTGGATGATGCGTGAGATTGAGGGTCTATTTAGGGCAGCTGCAGCTTAGCTGCCCCAGGAAGCTGCTGCGGGGAAGCTGGTTGGTTGTTTATTGTAGTTGTTTGAAAAAACTGTGTGACAACTGTTTTTGGAGAAATGACCACTCCGCTCCTGTTTAATAAAGTTGTTTGTAATAAGTTGGTGACTGGTCATATATTTGATATTTCAGAAGCAAAAGTTCAATTTAAAACAGTACAAAAATTCAGATGCAAGACTCATTTATGTTTTGATGTGATTATGATTTTTATATGTAAATATCAAAATGTAAGTGTTAGATATGTTATGTACATAAGAAAATTGTGGTATGTATAAGAATTTCCCTACCAAATAATAATATCAAGACATTTTTGTTTGTTTAAGAATTATCAGCAAGAAACACAATTGTAATATACCATCCAAAAATTTAAAAAATAATTGTTTCCCAATATGAAAAATTTCTAATCCGTATCTCTTTGTGAAAAAAAAAATTGCAGCTCTTCGTTCTTAGGATTCAACTCCTTCCCCCATACAAAATTGATTTGAAAAGCCCTAATCTAATATAAAAAAGTTTCTGAAACTAAAATATCAAATCACAAAAAAAAAAAAGCTCTGTTAGGGCATCACGAAGGGAGTCGGCATCCATGGTCAAACAGTGGGGCTCGAAGTCGAATCGAACAGTGGGGTTCGAAGACCGAACAGCGGGGCTCGATCCGTAAAAAGGCAACCGCGAACGTGGGCTGCAGGGCTCAACCCGCGACCGACGTTTAAACAAAAAAGCCAAATGTGGTTTCCTCGACCCACCCCCAAACGCCGAACTTCGCGGCTGCTCCCCACACCGCGCTCCGAATGTGCTCCGGACGCCCTCCCAAACGAACCCTGAGTCTTGTACATTAGGTTTAAGGTTTGGGAGAGATCTCCTACCTCTCGAATTGAAGGAATTGTGAGAGATTTCCTACCTCTTGAATTATAGGAATTGGGAGAGATCGTCTATCTCTCGAATTGTAGATGCTTATCCTTATGTATTTGTGTGAGTTATTGGAGTTGTATTGCTTTGGTTTAGTGTTCGATAAATTAAATTTCTATTTGACTTAATTTTTGTGGAAAAATGTGTTGTGTTTGCCTTCATATCATGTTAGTTTTGGAGAGGAAAATTTAAAGGCGTTGGGGGTCTGATTTATACATCATGCCATTTGGTGATATTGATTTACTAGAGGCAAGACAATTTCTATTGCCTTTAACTTTTAGTAAATATTGCATTGAATATTATTTTTTGTAGTATTCTTTCATGTGACTATTATTCTATGTTTTATCTGATTTCATCAAGTATTTACAATTTAATTTATAATATATAAATAGTCGTGTGAATCTAAATAGCCCTACATGCATGACTAGATTTGGTATGATATGACTTCTTTAATATTTCATGCTTTCTACTCTATTCAAATCATACATGATGAAATACATGTGAGTTATGTGGGGATTGTTCATCATGCGAGATGATCTACTATATATATTACAATATTCAACGTGCATACCCACGATTGTTGTGACACCTATTGTGATGTTTTCTATGGTGTCTACACACTTTCATTTTACTTGAGTCCTTACATGCATGCATGATCATGATGTACATCCTTTTATAATGTTGTATATACTCTGGTATTACTAGTTCACTATTTACCAGTACATGAGCAAATATGAAATTAGCTATTGTCTGCATATTCTTTCTTACATTTAGTTTTGGAATCTAAAAGATTACTTGTTATTTTTATGATATAATTTGTTATATTATATTCTTTAGTAGTGTTTATGGTTATTTATTAATAAGGCATGCATTTTTTTCGCTATTCACAATTTTTTACTTAGTTGGCTATCACTTAATATGTTTTCACTATATTAATAACATTCATATCTTGCATTCACCAAGTTTTTGTTCGTGTTATCATGAACTAATTCTATCATTCAATATTGTGTTATTCGTTGCATGTTTTGAGTATATTTATACATAAAACTGCATGTGGTGCACAATTTACCTAACATAGTATTCCTTTCTTGCTTTTATGTCATTCCTAGTATAATAAGATGATTGAATGGTTGCATGGTGATTTTTTTAATATGATATGAACTTTCAAGATTCTTTGATTAATATATGTATGATATAACAATGTGTATACCCACGTATGATATGACAAGTAATCTTTTTCTTATGGATGACTTTAATATACTAGGATCCTTTGTTTTTATTCTTTGTTGGTGTTCTTGGTTATTTATTAAAAAGACATACATTTTTTTTCCTATTTACAATTTTTTATTTAGTTAGCCATAAATGTATATATTCTCAATATATTAATATTTTTTATATGTGTGTGCATGTGTGGGTGTGGGTGTGGGTGTGGGTGTGGGTGTATGCGATATGCTTTTTTTACAGGATCCTTAAGGTATTGACATCAAACTAAACTTCCAATCCTAATTAAATAGCTATACAAATATTAGCATACATGCATAATCTTATTTTGTGATGTATGCTACATTCAACAGTGTATCACACACACAGACACACTCACACACACACGTTGACATTTGATTTTTGACATGAATACCATGTAGGTTGTTTCCTTTCACATGTATTGGAGCTTTTGGCAGGTTTAATGTGACATGATGAGCTTAGTCTTTTTGTTTTGCTGGTTTTAGAAAAGCGGAATGTACCGGGTTCATACTCATTCTATTCTATTTGTGTATTGTTGATTTAAAAAAAAAGAGGTAATATTCCATGCTGATATTGCATATGATATGATGATTTGTGTATGTGGATATCTGCTTATGCTGATAAGTCATGTGTTACAAATATAATCTTATTGTCAATAGACTTTATCTTATGAGAGAGTAATGTTTTTGGATCATGATGAAAGATAAAGATGTTTAATCTCATATTTTGTGCAACTCTGAATGATGATGAGTTATAAATTTTGGGGCTTTGTTGGACTTTTTTCAAGATGATAAGAACCTATAAAGTTGAACTAAATTAAATTCAATCTGTGTAATTATGCATGTGAAACTATTCATGAAGGAAGATATACTTCTTGGCAATAATATATGCAGCTCACTGATGCAATGCCATTCAATTTTGCCAGAGTTGTTTGTGTGAATGTCACTATGAGAAACCACAATCCAATGTATTTGGTATGATCGCACATCATTGATTTATTAATTATAGCGTATAAGTTGGTTATTGTCATTGCCTAAAGCCTATTATAAAACCATTGTCAATTTTGTTATTGTCTTCTAGGCTTGGCACTAGGGCTTTTTTTATGCTTAATTGGCATTTGGAAAGTTTAGGTCTATTATTCACTTTGTCTTTTATTGTCCCAATTTTTAATCTTATCATTATTCGCTTCATCTTATATTATCACAAAGTCGGATAAAACACCATTGAAGTATAACTCCCAACAAGGTTCATCTTATTCTTTTGTAGTTAAAATTTGTTCATCAGGTAGGTTGTTATTTAGATGAGTGTCACCAGACAATGGACGTGCCGCTAAGGAATCAATCAAAGTCTGGCCTTTAATAGCATACAAGGGAATAAATGTTATATCAAATTGCAATAAGATCAATTGACTATCTAGCTAATCTTCCTGATAGAATTGAACGTGTCATCAAATATTATGAAGGATTAAAACTATAAATAAGACCAATTTTGTGAGAGTGTATGTAATGTCTTATTTTTTAGACTTGCGAAAATCAATATAACATTTACAATTTAATTATTTATAAAATTAGGATTTTTGTTATATTTTTAAACGATCGAAACTGTGTATTATGGGCATCATGGTGAAATAATAGGATATTTGATTTTAAAAAAAAAGAAATAAAAAGTATAATTGAATCCCCTTTAATAGAGCTGAAATTAGAAGTTTGCACCTAAAGCATGCTTAAATCCAAATCCATTTTGGAATATTTTAAGGTTAATCAACAAGGGTCAGGTGGCGAGATGTCGTCTGCANAATTTGATTAAAAAAAAAAGAAATAAGAAGTATAATTGAATCCCCTTTAATCGAGCTGAAATTATAAGTTTGCAACTAAAGCATGACTTAAATCCAAATCCATTTTGGAATATTTTAAGGTTAATCAACAAGGGTCAGGTGGCGAGATGTCGTCGGCANAAATCAATCAAAGTCTGGCCTTTAATAGCATACAAGGGAACAAATGTTATATCAAATTGCAATAAGATCAATTGACCATCTAGCTAATCTTCTTGATAGAATTGAACGTGTCATCAAATATTATAAAGGATTAAAACTATAAATAAGACCAATTTTGTGAGAGTGTATGTAATGTCTTATTGTTTAGACTTGCGAAAATCAATATAACATTTACAATTTAATTATTTATAAAATTAGTATTTTTGTTATATTTTTAAACGATCGAAACTGTGTATTATGGGCATCATGGTGAAATAATAGGAAATTTGATNGTCGTCTGCAAACTCAATGGTTCAATTCGACCTGCCAGTTTAATTGGTTGACTCAATCAATTAGTTTAGCCATTCAATTCGTTTGGTTAACTTGATAGACTAGTTTCGTAGATAAACTCGACTCGTTTACATTGCCTATAGTTTCAGCCAGATAATTCGGTGAGCTAATTCAATCAATTAACTCACAAATCAGTTTAGTAGATTTAGACTGTACGCCTAATTATTTTAAATTTGCTGTGACCAATGTATTTATTATTACTTGTATAACAACTTATATAATGTATAATAGTGTGCGCGTTTAAATTGGTTTTAGGGTAGTAAATGAACCAATTCAATTCGGTTCGATTAAGACTCGATCGTGTTATTTCAAATTAGTAAATAAATAAATTCGAACAATTTTTAAAAGCTCGGATCTTAAATGAACTAAACATAAATATAATTGAACTTGTTCATTTGTGTTCACGAACAAACTCGTTTGTTGTTCGAAAAATACTCAATGATAGCCCGTATCATATATGATTTATTATTTAAATAAAATCAATTTATCTAGAATTTATTTAATTATAGATTTAATAGTAATATATTATCATATCAATAATATTTTTTGTTTAATTATTAATTATATATTTATTTTATTAAAATTTTGATGTTAAATGTGAAAATACATAAGACATGATATGTATGAAATAACCCTTAAAATTAACTTTATATCTCAGCAAACCTCATTTTCTCTCTAGCCTCTCACATTTTCGTCTCTCCTCGTTTTGCTTGAAACATATAAAACCCTGAGTTGTTGGGGCGCTTAAGCATCAAAGGCAATGACAAGCTCACAGTTTGTAAGAATCTCTGAAATTCTAGTCTCTCGTATAATTTCTCTTTTTACTTTGTTCATAAATACTACCCAATTAAAAAATAGTGTTCTGAAAGTGTTGTGCAATCATTATAAGAATTATTAAGAATAAAGATGGTGCAACAACTCAATATAAAATATATATACAAAAGTGTCCAAAAGAGCTAAGAAAGTGAGAAGTGCATATCACTATAAGAAACTAGACACTTACATTTGAATGTGAGACGGGTGCAAACTTAGAAGTATGATCATATTAAAATATGAGAGATTACTTATCATATGATTATGATTTATGAGTTATATTTTATTTTTACATAGTTTATTATCGATATATTATTATGTGCAATCAGAATTGTAAATTTATTTATTAAAAATTTTATATGAAATTTAGATACTCATTGAATTCTTCGCTATTTTATTAGCTCGTTTAAATACTCATTCATTGTCATAAACAAATCATGTACATATCAAGTTCAAACATTAAAAATTTTAAAAAAATCAAACTCGAATAATGTATGAAAGCTCAACACAAACTTAAGTTGAAAATGAACAACTTATAATTACATCAAGCCAAGTCCGAGCTATAATATACTCGGCTTAACTGGGCTCGATTATAGCCTTAATAAGTATATAATCATTAGAGTTTTACCTTATTTTCTTTTTATTTTTAGAGTTGTCTTTCTTTCTTTTTACTCTTTTTAGTTCGCGTGCCTACGAATAATTTAGGGCTTAACATAAAATTTGAAATTTTATTATGAATTTTGAGGAATAAAAAACACTTGCCAAAAAATAAAACTGTTTAACGACTCGCACTATAATTTTTTCTGTTTCGTAAAATTTTCAAATTAGACCTGACTATTTGTGTGGCTGCTAGTCCTAGACAGCTAATATTTTTGTAATAGCAAACACATTTTGAACAGAACAATAGACCCTAAACCATGGAAAGCTCTTCCTGATCCCGTTCCAAACCGCGTCGGCGTTGGCCGGATTTCTTGATACACTTGGCGGCGGCGAGAACAGCGACAGCAAGGGCGACGCCGAGGGCATCGGCGGCGGCGTCACGGACTGATCCGCCGGCAGATTTCCATAGGCCGATCTCGTCGCCGGCTTCCTTGGCGGCGCCGGCGGCGAGGGCTGTGATGGAGCCCAGCGCAACGCTCCGCCGACGGATGAATGGGCGGTGGCTCCGGCTGGCGAGGGCGGCGACGAGGACGCTGATGAAGAAACAGGCGAATACATGTTCGAATTTGTCGACGGCGAGCCACGGGTCCCGTTCCTCCATCGCTCGGCGCTTTGGGATCAGATGGGAGGCTAGGGTTTGTTTCCGCGTATGGATCGGGTTAATGGTAGCAACGGCGGACTAAACATCTGGTAACTGATAAGTAGCGCTCAAATGTTCGAAACAGTAGGCGGCTTCCTTTGAAGCAGTGATCGGTCCGTTTAATTAAATCAAGCTAAACATAAAAAAACACATGTTTCATGAATTTATGAAATTTTGGATTTAAGATTCCAATTTTGCTTTCAATTCATGTTAAATTCAAATTTAATAAATTCAATAAAAAGGTTCTTACAGTTAGATCACTTAGATCCGACAGCCGACAACAGAAGAAAATTTGCATATATAAGACGNGAATTTTGCTTTCAATTCATGTTAAATTCAAATTTAATAAATTCAATAAAAAAAGGTGGATTTAACAAATCCGAATTTACTGAAGCCTACTACTGTTAGACCCTTATTGCAGCCAAGCAAAAAGGTTCTTACAGTTAGATCACTTAGATCCGACAGCCGACAACAGAAGAAAATTTGCATATATAAGACGTACGCAGCACTGCGTACGTCAAGAGGTTATATAAAAGCTATTGTAGGGTTATATCCGCGTTATATCTTCGGTATTGAGGGGTTATATCCGCGTTATATCTCTTGTAACCTCACTGTAACCTACCTGTAACTTACAAATATATGAAAATAGAAGCCCAGAACTTATTTGTAGGTTCAGGTAGGTTATAAGAATGTTACAAGGGGTATAACGTGGATATAACCCCCCAATATCCTCTGAATAACCTCTCTAACGTATTGAGCAAATTTTTCTCGGATGGCAGACAACCACATTAATTTGTTATCAACTTTGATTGAGGAAAAAAGACTACAATTAAATCTTATCCAAATATAGATGGTTTATTTCTTTACTAACAACTGACAAGATGAACTATCATATGTACTTCGTTTCCAACGTAGTAGGCTAAGCATTTGAATATTAAGGATTTTAAGTTAATCCATGAAAGAATGAAGGATATAAATGATTCTAACATTAAATCATAAATGATTTATATCACTAAAGATTAAAGAATTATTTTCCACTCCTTTATTTTATATATTTATCTTTTTTTCTTTTTGGCAAACTATGAAGAAAAATACAATTTCATTAACATGGCTAATGAAAGACAATAAACAAAACTTCCGAACCATTTTGAATGAACCCAAACATTTCATATAATTTGCAAATATCTTAACATGATTGAATAAAATTTTGTTCCCCTTTTTTTTACCTCAACATACCATCTTAAATTTGTATAGGCAGGTCAATAGTCAAATCAAACATCTATGGATTTAAAAAAAAATCGTCCTTGTCTTAGCCTCTATCATATTGAGAATTTTAGTATAGTTTTCAGCATAACTATCATCACCATCATGATTTAAAAAAAAGTAAAACTGTCATGGAAGAGTTTAAAAAAGACTCCATCTTCTTCGTCTTCGCTAACGCCACCGAAGCTAAGCATAACCATAGTGTCGAGGGCAGGCAAACATTGCGGTCCCACGAACTCTCACGAATCCCACACAAAATTCGCCTTGTGCAACAACTTATTCAAAGTATGAAACCTAGAGATAGAGAGCGATTTGTAATAACATAACCTCCATTCCAATTGCCAACAATCCCATCATCCTCAAGCACATAAAATATAATGAAATTGACTTCCACTTCACGCGAGATCACATAACCAACAATAATCTGCGAATCAGACACATTAGCTTAAAGGATCAGCTGACATATATCCTCACTAAACCCGTCTATATCTCTAGATAACATTTTGAAGAACAAACTAAGGATCCAAGCTCAAGTCCCCTCTGACATAGTTGACCTTAAAGAGGTGATGCTCAAATTAGTAGGCATATTAGTAGTGGTTGGAGGCTCGTATAATAGCCTCTGGTCATTCCTTTTTAATACACACACACATACATACATATACCTCTCCAGTATATGGAGTAGGGAGATAGTCTACTTTACGTCCAATTGTAATATTATGCTATATGTATGAATTTATGTTGTACGTTACAATTTCAAGAAAGCTTGCTTAACTGCTTCATCAATGCTTTCATCACTCATCATCAGCAATATTTTGAGGAAACCCATGTCATTGATAATGGTGTAATATTATGTATTTTTAGTATCTCTCCCTAAAAAATCTCATTTCATAGAAGCTTAGCATCATAAAATAACAAAAAATTCTCCATGAAGTATTTTGTGTGTACACAATTCATTCTTTTTTTAAATATTGAGTCCGCTCAACCCCATCCAAATGACCTAAAAATATCATTTTTAGCGCTTGTAATGCATTTGTTCTTAGTCCCTCGAGGTTGCCAAATTTGTGCTACTTTATGTCATAAACTAAAGCAACTCATGAAAAAACTTGGCAAAGCACTCAATTTGCTCCTCCCTGAGTGAACACATAGCCTTGATGGGATTGGCAAGGCATCACATCACCATGAACTGCCATGGCTAAGAGAACATCATGTGTCCCATGCACTCCAACGACCTCCCACGTGATGGCCACTTCGTACAATGATGACTTATTCTAGCTTGCATTACATGCATGTTTCAATAAACTTGCTAACCATTGCTTGTCATCATTGAAGTTAAAGGTAGTCCAACACCAATTGCGAATACTCCATCATCTTAATCATCTCTTGCAAATTAAACACACCTCTGCTAAAAGTGTGAAACATTGCCAAGACTATAATTCTCACTAAATGCTTTAAAGACGATAATCACATGTACATTTAGTGCTCTTCAATTGAGATTATAAGAGTATGACAATCTTTTTGGATCATTTCAATACATTCAAGCCCTAAACCCCATATGAATAAAAGAGATATCCGACCCAATAACACATCTATCAAATTTCAATTTGTAATAGCTACTAATGTTGGCTAAGGCATGTATGACAACATATTGAATTTAAGTTAGTAGAATTTAAAAAATGTTATAAATCTGGATTTAGTATATCTTAAAAGGGTTAAATCTCAAAAAATGTTTGACAACAGATTTAATAAATCCAGTTAAATACCGTGAAATTTATTTGGTAACTTATACGAGGATTTAAAAGTTTGTTGTGTTTGTTATTATAAAAAATAATAATTAAAATTTGATTTTTTTTTTCTTATTATGATAAAAATTAATTATTTTATTTTATTAAAGATAAATTTAAATTTATTTCTGAACATACTAATTAATTTTTCACTACATAAATTAATTATTTAAAAAAAGCTTAATAAACTAATTATTATTAATTTATTAATTATTAAGTTTGTAAATTATAAATGTATTTTGGATTGATTAACTATTAAATAACTCAAATATTAAAATGTATTTTATTTTTTATAAAATATTTATTAAATAATTACATATAAATTTATCTAATCATAATTAAATTGATAATATATTAATTAAAGTAATAATAAATCAATAATTTAATTAAAAATAGCTAAAATAATCGAGCTTCACCCTTACCCACTCTCCTGATTTCACACAAAACCATTGCCTTCGTTGCCAAACCCTTGAGATACAATCACAATTTGGAGTAAATATTACGTATGCCGGCCCTACGTGTGGACGGTGATATTGGGGTGATATTTAGGTGCACCATCCCAATATCATGCCAATACCACTGATTAGCACCTAATGCGCACGCATGCAATATTTTTCCGACAATTTGAGCTAACTCGGAAGGCAACGGCAGGATCGCGGCGTACAAACAACCAAAAATCTCATTTTTCTTCTTCGTCCACACCGCTCCTACCCGAAACCATGGTGGAAGAAGAAGGAAGTTAACTTCATATCTTCATTTTCGTGCGAATTGCCAATCCGGAATTTCCGATTGACATGATTTAGTAAATTCAGGATTTATGGTCAAAATCAGTAAAATTTGGATTTATGAAATCGATTGCTTTATTTTGTCCAAACTGATGGTCTGCCATAGATCAAATTGAGGATAAATCCTGCTGTAATTCTTTACCGGCGAGCCCTTAATATTAGTCGTTGTAGGATCCTAATGAATACACTCAAGGGTTGTTTGGTAGCCGCTTTTAAGCAGAATTTATAGATTTACGCTAAATTCTGCCAAATAGCAAAAAATGATCATGTAAATCCTACAGGTTCTTAAATCCCATTTGCCTCTATTTTTATCAAACCCTGTAGGAAGCTAAATTTACATGATTTAGTGAAGCTGAATATTTAGTAAATCCTATTGAAATTATCAAATAGTTTTTTTATGAATTTATTATCATTATTTATTAACATGACAAATAATTTTCAGAATTTATTCCACTCAAGATTTCATAAATCCGGATCTATTATATCTTATTCAAAATAAATCCTACTTGTACACAAACAACCCATAAAAGGGAAAATATTTGCGTACATAAGATGTACGCAGCGCTGCGTACGTCAGTGGTTATTTAGGAGGTACAGGGGGTTATATTCGGGTTATACCCCCTTGTAACCTCCGTGTAACTTATTTGTACCCATGAAACTACATAAATGTGAAACTCATTTGTAGGTTACAGGAAGTTTACAAAGAGATTACAGAGGAGTTACAGTAGGGTATAACCCCGATATAACCTCATGTACCTCCTGAATAACCGCTGAACGTACGCAGCGCTGGGTGCGTCTTATGTTCGCAAATATTTTCCCCATAAAAGACTTGAGCTTCTGGATGATTCACACGTAAAAGCATCAATATTTCCACAAACTCAGCGGGCATTTCTTGTGCACCAGAGCCAACCAAAACGATCACGCTTTCCACGATATTTGGAGAAAATAATATATCTCCCGGAAGCCAAATACCTCAAATTTCTGAAACGAAAACTTCCCGCGTTTTACCGTCGCAATTTGCCTAAAAAATCTTCATCCAAGTTCACATTTTTGATGAATGGCTACATGCCCGCTCCAATTCCCCACTCCGGTGGAGACCGAAGGGCCTCCTATCTCCTACTCATCGCCGCCGCCTCCTCCCTCTCTCATCTCCGCCAAATCATATCCCACTCCATCGTCTCCGGCCACCACCCCGACCTCCCCACCACCACTAAGCTCATCGACCGCCACACCGACCTCTCCTCGCCCCCTTCCTCCATTCTTCCACTCGCACTGTTCCACTCTCATCCCCACCCCGATCTCTTCCTCCTCAACGTTCTTCTACGCTCCCTTCCCGCCGCCTCTGCTCTCTCCCTCTTCTCCTCCCTCCCTCAACGCCACCCCCATCTCCGCCCAGACAGCTTCACCTTCTCCTTCTCTCTTTCCGCCGCTGCATCGCTGCCTTCTCCTTCCGCTGGCCACGCTCTTCACGCTCGCATCATCGTCGGCGGCCTTGACACCGACCGCTTTATCGGCTCCGCATTGACTGAATTCTATTTTAAGTTTTTGCAAATCTCTAATGCCGAGAAGGTGTTCGATCAAATTCCCCATCCGGATACCGTTTCATGGAACTCCCGTATTTCGGGGCTTGTCCGCTGCTGCTCGTTCGTCAGAGCGGTAAGGGCCTTTGGGCGGATGGTAGAGCTTGGAAATTGCATCGACTCCACGACTCTGGCTGTTGTTCTTCCCGCCACAGCGGAACTCCAAGATCTGATTTTGGGAAAAGCCACGCATTGCTTGGGGTTGAAAATAGGCATGGCAGATCAACCCCATGTCATCACTGGACTCTTGTCGTTGTACTCCAAATGTGTTGATGTACCTGCTGCAGAAGTTATCTTTGAGGAGATAGAGAAACCTGATATCATTCACTGCAATGCGTTGATTTCTGGTTACTCTTCCACCGGTTGTATTAGATCCTCAGTTGATTTATTCAGGGATTTGCAGTTTTCGGGTTGGCGGCCCAATTCCAGCACGCTTGTAGCTCTAATTCCTGTAACCAATCCGTTTGGTTATGAGTCTCTCTGCAGAGAAATTCATGGTTTTGTGATCAAAGCCAGGCTCGTTCTGGATATGTTGGTTTCCACTGCTTTAACCACTGTTTATAGCAGACTAAATGATATGGAGTCAGCAAGGAAGATTTTTGATGAAATGTCTGAAAAGAGCTTGGCATCATGGAATGCCATGATCTCTGGCTATGCACAGAATGGCTTGACAGAGTTGGCAATCTCCCTTTTCCAGGAGATGCAAAAACTGAATTTTAAGCCTAATCCAGTCACGGCAGCCAGTATCCTCTCCGCCTGTGCTCAGCTTGGAGCCCTTACATTAGGGAAATGGATTCACCAACTAATAATTGAGGAGGATCTTGAGTTAAATGTCTATGTATGCACTGCACTGATCGACATGTATGCAAAATGTGGGAATGTTACTGAAGCTCGGAAGATATTTAATGGCATGCCTGACAAGAATGTGGTTTCCTGGAATGCAATGATATCTGGCTATGGACTCCATGGTTATGGTCATGAAGCTTTAAGGCTCTTTAGAGAGATGCTGTCTGCTCAAATTTCTCCCTCTGCTACCACATTTCTTTCAGTTCTTCATGCTTGTAGCCACGGTGGATTGGTGGAAGAGGGCCATGATATCTTCCTATCTATGTCCCATTATTATGGAGTAAGTCCACGGGCTGAGCACTATGCATGTATGGTTGANGTGATATCTTCCTATCTATGTCCCATTATTATGGAGTAAGTCCACGGGCTGAGCACTATGCATGTATGGTTGATCTCCTGGGTCGTGCTGGGCGGCTTATTGAGGCCCTGGATTTCATAAAAGC
>JXCR01131545.1:4687-17019 GCA_002079205.1 Phalaenopsis hybrid cultivar
ACGTTTTCTTCCGGACTTTGCTTTTTTGAGATACATTTAGGCTTGCTATACTTAAGGAACATCGGATCTCACGGGTGTACAGGTTTGCTTTACATTTTACAGCACTTAATTTTTCTGTTTCTACCTACTACCGTACTGTACAGCATGCTATACTTGTCCTGTTTCTACCTGCTACCGTACTGTACAGCATGTTATACTTGTCATGTTTCTACCTGCTACTATTCTTCTTGTATAGCATGTCATATTGTTCATGTTTCTACCTGTTACTGTTCCACGTGCATTATATTGTTTATTCCTGCATTGCACACTTTATATTATACAGCTTCAAGCATGTTTCCTTTTTATATAGGAAGTTTAGAGGACTATAACCATAGGGCCGTTTGATTTAACAGTATAACCGAACACCCTAGAAAACTTAAACTCGTCATGTCAAAGAGCTTGGAGCTAGAGCGGTGCGCAGCACGGCCATTTTCAACAGCATAACACGTCTTCCCCAGCAAAACTATTCCTTTTCCTAAAAATTAGACAACAATCCATAAAATTTCGAGGTTGTTTGCCTAGCGCAACATAAATCCTCCACCTTTTCTTTAGGCATTCATATAGCTCTGCTGTACGATTTAAGCCCTAACTCGTTCTAGGTTTTGAGGTTGTCGTCCGATACGACGTAAACCCTCATATCTTCTAGACGATTTTTGTGGTCATGTCACGCAAATATAAGCCCTAATTAAATAAAATTGGCAGGATGAAACATTTTAATAATCTCTTCTCGAAACTGGAGCCAAATCATAGGATAGACTGGGAAGCCACTGAGGTTCTCCTCAGGATCTGTGGTCTCCCCTAGTTTCTCTTCATTTGGATTCCTCAACCACTGAGGTTCTCCTCAGGATCTGTGGCTTCCCCTAGTTTCTCTTCATTTGGATTCCTTAACATTGTTCCAGGTTCGAGCATTTCCCCTTTCACACCTCTTTGTCCGATTTCGTTGAAAAGTCCTATCCTTTTGATTTCTTTGAAGTTAATATCCCCTGATTTTTATCGAGAGTTTTCTTAGGTGATTCGGTCATTTAAGATGTAATTAACTATAGGGGTTTGCCCTTATAGGAAGCTTTTCCGAACCAGATGTAATTAACTATAGGGGCTTGCCCTTATAGGGAGCTTTTCCGAACCCAGCTTAAAATTCCCTATTTAATTCTTTGTATTAAATAGGGGAACTTGTCGGCAAATAAAACGGTTTCGCAGACTAAACGGATGTCATTTTGTATTAAATAGGGGAACTTGTAGTTTCGCAGACCAAACGGATGTCTTTGTATTAAATAGGGGAACTTGTCGGCAAATAAAACGGTTTCGCAGACCAAACGGATGTCATATTTCTTAGTTTATTTGATCGAGCCTCATCCTGAAGTCTTGTGTTTATCCCTCGGGATAGATACAGGATTTGAGGTAGAGCACTCTTTCATTTAAACTGTGAAAAATATGAGGTCAGTTTGATTTCATATTTTTTCTAAAATTATAAAATTATATGTAAATTAAAACATCCTTCCGAAGCGGGCGACGGGACTTCACTTCCAGCGACCGACAGCTTCTTACGGACAACTTTTGAACAAATTACCCGTCAATTATAATTTTTAACTTTCCCCCTTTTAGCTGCCGACAGTATCCAATAAGTTTTCAGTGGCAGGGATCTACATAAATACTTCAAATCTGCTGTGATTGATTTGATCCCTAAGTCCCAGCAAAGTCTTCAATGGTCTGACTTCAAACCCATAAACCTCACTTCCGTCCACTCTAAAATCATCAGTAAAGTCATAGTGCCATCTCTAAAATTATCAGTAAAGTCATGGTGACAAGTCTACAGCCACACCTTCACTTGATTGTTAGTCCTTTTCAAGCAGCATTTGCAAAGGGAAGAACTATAACTGATAACACTCTAATTGCACAAGAGTTAGTCTTAGATATTGACAAACATTGTAGGGGAGTAACATGATCATTAAATTAGATATTAAAAAGGATTCCAATTCAATTTCTTGGAAATTTATTATCAAGGTCCTCACTGCTATAGTGTTCAATGACAGATTCTGCTCTCTAATCAGCCTCCTGTTAGACAATAACTTCTACTCATTAATTATTAATGGTCAGCAGCATGGATACTTTAAGTCTATCAGGGGAATTAGACAAGGAGATCCTCTATCTCCATATCTATTTATTCTCGCCATGGATTACTTTTCCAGACAGCTTCAGAATCATTTTGCTTCTCATCAACAGCTAGCCTATAGTTGTAGAGGAATCTTCTTATATCAAATTTAGCATATGCAGATGACCTAATTCTCTTCACCAGGGCCTCCAAGTCTGCTGTTAGAGGTTTTTACAGCCAACTTAAGACTTTTGAGCAATTATCTGTTATGTGTTTCAGTAAACCAAAATGTGGCATTTATTTCAGTAAATTGATTCCTAATGACAGGGTCAAGTGGATAACAGAATTCACTGGATTCACTTCTTTGCCATTGGAGTGGTAATTTTTCTAATATTTATTGGATCAAATGGAGAAAATTTTGTAAGCCAATTCAGCAGAGTGACCTGGGATTCAGATCAATTGAAGATTCAAGGCACATCAACTTTATTAAGTTAATGGATTAAATTCAGAACTCAGAAGTCCCTTTAGGCTGATCTTATGAGGTTAAAATATTGCACTGGCAAACATCCTAGAGCTTGCTATCCTCAATTAATTGACTCTTCATCTAAAAACAAATGCTGGAACATAGGGAGGTTGCTGAACAATTTATTAAGTGGGAGCTGGGTGAGGAGAACCTAAGCTTCTGGTATGATGATTGGTTACCTTGGGGGCCTCTTGTTGATCTGTATGGTGGGCCTCATCATTTGGATTTCATGTCAGAGATTGCTAGAATGAGGGCAGCTGGGACCTCAAACTTCATCAGTTACTTCCTTCACAAGAAGCCAACTACATCAGCAAAGTGCCTTTTCACAGTCTGAGCAAGGATGAGCTGATATTTAAAAGTGGTTCTCAAGTATCAATGTCCAAAACCATTGCTCTAGGAATTTCTGAAACCCACTCTCAGCACGATTTTGATTGGTTATGGAACAAAATGCTGAACACTTCCATAACCTTTTTTGCTTGCAGCACCTTACATTCTCTACTTCCCACAGATGACATACTTAAGTTGAAAAGACTCAAAATTCCTTCTATCTGCTTCTTATGCAGGAGTGAGGAAGATTCTCCGGCACACTTGTTCTTGTACTGTAAGTTCACTCAACAACTATGGAGCAGATTTTATGACCTGTGGGGGAATAGTCTGCCTGCCAGGCTATTCAAATCCATTAAGGACTGTTGGTTTGATTGGGCTAACCCAGTTATTGAAGTTTTCCCTATTTTGCTGACCCCAACCCAGTTATTGAAGTTTTCACTATTATGCTGAAGGCTTCCATAACCTTATTTGCTTGAAGGACCTTACATTCTCTACTTTCCACAAATGACATACTTAAGTTGAAAGGACTCAAAATTCCTTCTATCTGCTTCTTATGCAGGAGTGAGGAAGATTCTCCGGCACACTTTTTCTTGCATTGTAAGTTCACTCAACAACTATGGAGCAGATTTTATGACCTGTGGGGGAATAATCTGCATGCCAGGCTATTCAATTCCATTAAGGACTGATGGTTTGATTGTGCTGCTGACCCCAACCCAGTTATTGAAGTTTTCCCTATTTTGTTGTGTTGGTTCCCGTGGATGGCTAGAAACTCTGTCAAGCATGGGAATCAAACATGTTTGTTCTAACATTCTTGCTTACATGCAGAAATTATTCAAGTTTGCAGGGATCAAACATAAATTCAGAGCTGTTTTTAGTCTATTGATCCAACATAATCCTCTTTCTCTTCTAGTGGTGCAAACCTCAGCTGGTGTTCGGGAATGAACCTGAAAGTGGATGGCTAAAAATCAATATTGATGGGAGCTGGGTGAATGACTGTGCCGGGATTGGTGGGGTCTTTAGGAATTCTAGAGGCTAGGCCATTTTAGTTTTTTTCTTCTCCTGTTGTGGCTGATTCTCCCCTTCAAGCTGAAGCTGAGGCAATGGTGGCTGCTATTTCTCTGGCTAGGATCTTTCATTGTCATCAAATCATGGTGGAGATGGACTCATTATATTTATGGAAATGCTGTATGGGTCTTGCTGCTGTCCATTAGAAAATTTCTCATCACTTCAGAATGGTATCCAACATGACGGTAAACTTCAAGATTAAATGGTCATATACTCCTCCAGAAGGAAATGTGCCTGTTGACTGGTTGGCTAAACATGCTTCTAACACCCAAAGTATTTTGATACATAAGTTTCTTCCTCCTTATCTTTTGACTTTGGTGAAAGGGGATCTACTTGATTTCACTTATGTTAGATGCAATGGTTGAACTTTCTTGATCAATGAAACATTTTTTACCTAAATATATGTGTGTGTGTGTGTGTGTGTGTGTGTGTGAGTTATGTTGCTTGATACCAAAGGTAATCCAAATAACAATAAGTAAACCAATATTATTATTGAAAAAACCAATAGGCAGTTACGACCAATACGTTGAAGGGGAAATACAATAATAGACACAAACAAACACACCTAAAGTATATCTCAAGGGTAGTGGAGGTCTGCTAGGTGGGTTGGAATGGGNATGTGTGTGTGTGTGTGTGTGTGCGTGTGTGTGTGTGTGTGAGTTATGTTGCTTGATACCAAAGGTAATCCAAATAACAATAAGTAAACCAATATTATTACTGAAAAAACCAATAGGCAGTTACGACCAATATGTTGAAGGGGAAATACAACAATAGACACAAACAAACACACCTAAAGTATATCTCAAGGGTAGTGGAGGTCTGCTAGGTGGGTTGGAATGGGAATGTTGGGGGTGTTGGATTGAATAGGTAAGGCTTCTTGAAGGTCGATGAGGTGTGGTAGGGCTTGTGGGTGGTTGGAACAATAACTAAAGAGCAAAGGGATGTGTTGCATGCTGTAGCAGCCAAGGTAGAGGGCTGCGACCGTGAGTGCAGCAAAGCGGGAGGTCGGGACAATGGTTGGGAAGGGAAAAGCTGCAGCAAAACAGCAANAAATAGGTAAGGCTTCTTGAAGGTCGATGACGTGTGGTAGGGCTTGTGGGTGGTTGGAACAATAACTAAAGAGCAAAGGGATGCGTTGCATGCTGTAGCAGCCAAGGTAGAGGGCAGCGACCGTGAGTGCAGCAAAGCGGGAGGTCGGGACAATGGTTGGGAAGGGAAAAGCTGCAGCAAAACAGCAATGGCAGCATGTCTGAGGAAGCTGGAAGGCTATAGGCAACCAAAAACACCATGAGGAAGAGCTGGCAGCTGATTCAAAAGGACAGCAGGGAATGTGCAAGGGAGGTGGCCCGAAAGAGGAGAACTACAGAGAAGAACAATGGCAGCTGTCCTGGATAGTTGCATCGAAGAAAGAGGTGTGGCCGCAAAACAAGGGGAGCGGTGAAGGGAATGTAGAGGATAAATACTCCATTGGGAATGAAAATGGGATTTCGACGACTGTCCTGAATAGAAACACAACAAAAACTAATAACCTAAACACGTGAATCAAAGATATAAGGCCAAGGTATTTAGGATTGGCCCCACAATTGAAAGGAGGCCCCAAATCCACGTAAGGAAGGTCGGTCGTCCCTCAATTTGTTGTTCTAAATCGGTCCTAGGTGGCTAGGAACCTACCCGTCCTGTCCAAGTCACAAAATTGGTTCGCGGTACTACAACAAATAATGGGAGATGGAGACGTCTCCCGCATAATTGCGTCTATGGATTATGTATACATGCTCAAAAACAGAACTATTATGGCACTAAGTTGTGGTGATTTGTGANGCTACCCGTCCTGTCCAAGTCACAAAATTGGTTCGCGGTACTACAACAAATAATGGGAGACGTCTCCCGCATCATTGCGTCTATGGATTATGTATACATGCTCAAAAACAGAACTATTATGGCACTAAGTTGTGGTGATTTGTGATTGTCAGTTCGTTGTTTGCTTCTTGTCACATATCACATGACAGTGACAGTATGAATATGATTCATCTTGCTAAGAATGATATTTTTCATGTCATAAAAAAACACAATCAGCTGAGGTTTCATTTTATTCGCTCTCTCAGAAGATAAGTTGTTGTTCTTGGAGAAGATACACACAGCTCAAAATTTTATGGATATATTAATGAAAGTAGTGATAATTAAGAAACTGAAGCTATGCTTAGCTTCAGTTGGATTTCATAAAGGTTAAGATCGGGTGAGTCACAAGATGGTACATGACTAAAGAATGATACATACGGAGATGCAGACATGGAGAAAATGTGTTGGGTGCAATCAGTCTTTAATGAAAGATTGTTATGATGTGGAGCTTGATTTGGAGCACCAGAAGAACCACAACCACAACAACAGGCAACAAGCAGGAGAGGAAACCAAGCGTTTGGCGCTTTAGCACCAAGCTACGATTGCCACTGCACCGAACCCGAGCACCCCTGCTACCATGCGCCCACCTCTCGGGTTCGAGAGTTCCAAGTTTTGTTTTCCATCCCGAGCGGCTAGCACTCAAGCATCAAACATTGGGCGCTGTTGTGTCGGGTTTATTTTGTTCTGTTTCAATTTAAAAGGATATTTTTTAGCAACGTAAGATGTGTGTTCTAGCAAGGAAATTCCAGAGTGCAAGTTTCTTTGACATTTTTCAGGTAAAGGTGAGAAGCATCGGAGAGGAGAATTTCGCATGTGTTTCTCTTATCAGATCGAGAGGGAAGAATTGGAGCAAGGTCCTATAAGCTCCTTCAATTGTAGAGAGAAAATTTGAGTGTGTTCTCTGTAACACATTCTGGTTAAAAGTGAAAATTTCTTGGTGTTGTGGCTCTATAATTTTTTTTTCCCATTCTCAGATTTTTTCACGTTAAATCTTTGTGTGCTTCTCTGGATTGTCTTTGTTGAGCTTTTATTCGTCTGCTTTTCTTGAATTTGTGATCTTATTCCGTGGAGTGATAAAGTTGAAGCGGATTGTTTCCACAGTCCCAACACTTAAAAGTCTTTTATTTCTATTTAGAAATAAGATGTTAATTTAAATAAATTCATTACCACAACAAAGCTGAAAGTTCTAGAGCCTCTATCACCATGAGAGCATTGCAGCAAGAAATGTTTGAATAATATTCAGTTTACGGGTAACTAACAGAACATTAAGCGTTTGTCGTACATTAGGATATATAACTTTTTCTTCACAGGTAAACAAACATTAGATGATGGTCAGTCACGCAAGAAGTACAATTGCATAGAAACTCACAAAAATATGGAGCATAATAAACCATAGCATGATGAAGTCGCAAAACGCATGTAAAGTCATGATTCATCATTTAACAATGAATAAAGGTAGCAGTGAAAAACCATGCTTATCAGCTATATCCACGTAACCATGGTAATGTTGGAACTAACCTTGTTGAATACCAGAGATAATCGGTAGTATCCTTTGTTGTATTAAGATGATCAGCAAATCCATGCCGCACAAAGTCAGCATTCTCTGCTGTCCCCGCTTTTTCCTTGTAAATATGCCACTGGAGGCCTTTAGAATCCTTCCCCTGATTTGTCTCTGAAGCCACCAGACTTTCAGGCACCATATCTACCATGGAAATTTGAGAACGAACCTGAAGACAGTCATGCAAAAGAGAAATCGTACACTAAAAAAAATGTGAAAAATACATTTAGAAAGCAAATATGTTCCAAGCGCTGTACAAATAGATTTGGGCCTCTAGGTTTCTAGGTACATAGTATTAGTTTTTGGGTTTCTCCTTTTCAAAAAGAGATTGAGAAGTATAGTTAGCGGCCTAAAGCAATTTCAAAACTCTGTCCTAAAAGCAGCTGATTCAGGGTAAATGTTTCAAAAACCAACTCAGGCTGCCTAAAGCAATTTCAAAGCTATGTTCTAACGGCAGCTTTTTCAGAGAAAATTTCTCAAAAAAGCAACTCAGCCTTTCCATTCGAATAAGATTCACCTGCTTTGTGACAGCTTTCTGCTACTGCAAAACATATAAAAAGCCCATTTGAATCTTTAATCGCCTTAAAAAAATATTTTTGCGTTTCCAATTGTCTGAAGAGGCAGAGAAAAGTTTGGCATATAAATAAAAAAAAAGTGGAAATAAAGTAAAGATTGAATTGTATGCTGAGAAGACAGAAAGAGAATTTAAATTGTATGAAGTTATATGAGAATCATTTTCAATTGGCAAAGATGACTTCTCTCAATACTGTCTTTATTTTGACAAAATCTACCGGGTTACCACGCTGTAAATCATAATAATCCATATTAATAAAAGATCCAACTCTGTGTAGGCATGTAAATGCATTGGTCAAATAGTCCAAAAACACAATGGTGTAGGAATACCAAGTAGATGTCCCTCACCCATAAGCTTAACTTATTTGGGTTGCAAGCAAATTTTGATCGTTAGGGTGTCTACTCCAACTTCATTCCCCTCCTTATTTCATATTCATTGACATGTGGTATCAAATATGATAGTTTGATAAGAATGAAGTCATTCCTACAATTTGCAGTTCTCATAGATCTCGGCCATTCCACCATGGTTAAGCAAGGCTCAAAACAAATTAATCCCACGATATGTCTGCATTGTTGAGTGGGTGCTCAGGCGGTAATATTTGATATTGTTTATATTTAAAGAATAGTAATTATTAATCCGGATAGCTCTCATGTGAGGGGCATATAGTTAAGGTAAATAAGAGAATTATCTTTAGTCTCACAACAAATAATAAAACAATATTTTGGTATAAAATACCAACCGTTTTACCACACCATAGGCTTGGGTTCTTGGTGAAAACAGGTCTGAACATTGGTGCATCTAGCCCAAATTTTCTTTAGCGCACTTTTACCGTTGGATTGCAAAGTTCATGGAAACAAGTATTCATATAAATTTACAAACAGCACAAAATGTTTCATTCATGGACTATTTCTTATTTCACTAGTGTTATTGTATAAAAGTGTTGAGCATAATAGTACACAACCTCAAATGCTAGAACTTGGAACAGCTTCTTATTTTAAGATATAGTACCAGAGCAGAGCAAGAATATACTCGAGGAATAAAAGACATACGAAATGCACCTTTGCAGTATTAAAGGCTACGGTTTTGCAGTCAGGAAGTATACTAACTGACCAAGCTGGAAGATGAAAGGATCTGTTCTGGAATACTATCCACTTCTCATTTGTCTCATCCATATTAGCTAGGAATGCAGCACATGTTCCAGACGAATCAGCATAAACACTTGCCTGTTAATGCAGAAAGAAAATGAACAAATTTATACCAATTAGACAAGAAACTGTTTAAAAACAAAAAATAAATATGTTAATTGAAATTATATGATGCTACAAATTCTAAAATAGAAAATTTCCTGTAAAAGAAATAAGAAAAAAACTTGTAACAAATTTGGCCCTTTCGAAATACTGCTGTTATTTTAAGCACGAAAAAAGTTCGAAATTATTTAACAGAATGAGGATACAAATTTGTTTAATGTGATCCTGAAACAAAACTTTCCTACAGAATTTCCCATATAAGAAGATAAGAAACAGATGGAGGTTTCATTGTTCTGGACAACTGATGTCATGATTTCAAACTTTTAAATAATTACTTCAAAATTAATACGATCGGTAAAAGTCATGAACTAAAAACTAATAGCCGCTTATCCTTTATTTCATTTGACGTACTGGAAAATGTTCCAAATTTGGACATCGATAAAAAATCATGTCAACATGAAACCTGCATCAGCATATCTACTTCCATAGAAAATTGGTGCGAATTAAATTTAAAATAGGCATTAAAATTTTGGATAAGCCTGCGGATATGGGTGCGGAAATTTTTCTGTGATGTGGGGGCAAAGTTTCCCACAGAAACGTGATCCCGTAATCACGCAGTTCGCAAGTGTTCCCGCGATGCGAGATTTTGTCTGCTACGTAACGTGATGGCAGGATGACAGAACATGGAACTGCCTGATTCTGATTTCAGGCCCAAACTTTCTTATTTTTCTGAATTCTTTCAATTTTTTTTAATTATAGGTAAGGTTTCAATTGAGAGTTTTTATGTTTTGTTATTTCAGATTTGGGAAAACTTTTGATTTGTTTGCATGTGTTTTAAAGATGGTATCTCTATTTTATACCCTAATGGAGCGTTGTATCATTTTTCCTTTGCAAGTGATGTGACTGTATCTTGCTCAAGAACGGGTGGTGGAATCTCCACGACACCCGTATCTTGATGTAACTCCATTCGACCAGTGCCATCCATCTGAACAGCGCCGAACTGCTTAAATTTGTTATCCCATAGCAGATTTAATTGTTTATCTCCATCCAAACGCCACCAATCGACACCTATCCCCGACCAAACATCGTCAAACTCCCATATTTCATTCCCCTGGTATTCCACAACCACTTCCCCACTAAATCCCTTTCTCAATTATCATCTAGAAGCCCTGGCACAGTATTATTTAGTATCAGAGCCCGCAAGCACTAAATTTTTTTTAAGGGTTTTGTCTTTCATATCCTAATCCAAAATTTAAAAAAAAAATCACCATTCCCAAGTCTTTGTTACCACAAATCCTTATCTTAAACCTAAATTTTCAAAAATGAAATGTTCATAACTTCACCAAAATTTCACTTCGACACCTACCACCAAAACCTAAGCCTCAATCAATCTTGATTTGCAATCCTGCATCCACTTGAAACATGATCGGTAGGAAAGGATGACATGCTGCAAAAGAGAAACCCTCAATGCAGTGCCCAGGAACTTATCATGGAGGAAATGCAACGGAAAATCCTCCAACAACAACAAAAGCATGCCGCCATTGAGAAGAAAAAATCTGGTGAGGTCACTGATTTCCACAATGGTGACTCATCAGACCGAGATGAGGAAGCAAATCCTTTCCATCAGCCAGTTTCTAGTGACGAAGAATCACTACCTCCGCAATTTAGCATGGAACATCAGAGAAGAACCAGGATTTTGGAATAAAGATAGATTTACCAGATTTTGATGGTTGCATGGATCTAGATATTTATCGAGTGGTTTCAAATAGTTAAATGAATTTTATAGTTATCAAGCTCAAGAAAAATGCTTCATTGTAGTGATTGAAACAGCAGCATATTCAACAACGAGAAGGGAAGAGTAAGATCATCATGTGTTGTAAGATGAAAAGGGGGATGCAGCACAAATACACTCCCCCACATTACTGATAAGGCATGTTCATAAAACCCCACAACCTACATTCGAGAGACACTTCTGTGGAGAAGTGCACAACTAATTTTGATCAATTTAAGCTAAAATGTGAATTGGTGGAACAAGAGGTACACATTGGCAAGATATCTTGGAGAGTTGAGGTCATCTATCAAGAATGTGGTGCAACTGCAACCATTTTAATCCCTACTCGATGTTCAAACCCTAGCTTTGAAGATGGAGAAATAGCAACATCATTATATGACCACCCTATCTTTCAGGCAGAGTACAAGATCAAATAACAAAAGCACACCCAATGGTGCACCTAAGCCAAACCAGCCAAAGGAGAAACCCGCATAGAGTTAAGAAAAGGCTGAGATCTTCAGTACTCTTAAATTCATCCCAGTCAGTAAATCCTTCAAGCATCACAGTTTTGGGCACGTCATGTCTGATTGTCCAAATAGAAGAGTGATATTTTCACTTAGTAGTGTGTAGTGGAGGAGGCAAGAGGTGAAAGCCCAGAGGAGGAGAATGAAGAGCAATACAAGCTGCCCACAAATGAGAAAGAAATGTTAGTGATTCAAGATGAAGAATTCCATGAGTTATTGTTGGAAGAAATTCGATGTGTATTCAATCCTCCGTCAAAGCAAAGTATTTATATGTTAGTATTGAATTGTGTTTAAACTGACTATATGAAATTGCATGAATTTCGAGCTATTTTAAAATTTAGCAAACATTGGAAAAGACCAACAATAGAAAGAATGATCATCTATGAATAGTAAATAGTATTTCTTTCCTTACAGATAAATGATAGGGGTAGAACCTCATACACATGAGTGAACAGTAATAAAGAATTCTTCAGACCTAGAGATAGATTTGAGAAAAAAGATGTTTGTGACTCTTAAAGGAGTTAGAGCACCTACAAGAGAGTTCGGATATAGAAACTCCTAGAGATTTGTTCATCTAGAGATATCTGCTGCAACTTCATGGCTGAGGCAATGATCACNGAAACCCGCATAGAGTTAAGAAAAGGCTGAGATCTTCAGTAAATTCATCCCAGTCAGTAAATCCTTCAAGCATCACAGTTTTGGGCACGTCATGTCTGATT
>JXCR01131547.1:0-29299 GCA_002079205.1 Phalaenopsis hybrid cultivar
TATATATATAATGTTATCATGTGCTATGGTGGCGGCTAGAGAAGGTGCTTTGTTAGGGTTTCTGTGGGGATGAGGATCTGTGGTTGTTGGTTGAAAGGTGGTGACACTATAGTGAACCTTAAATATCTTCTCCTCGCTTGGGTTACTTTTGAGGACTCTTCTTTCAGTTTTATTTTTCCCTGGGTTTGGAGCCATGAGGAGTTTACTGTTCCATTGAAGCTGAAGTGGATTTTTTGGCTTACTAGTCTTCAAGTAGGGCTCCCATTGCTCCCCCTCTTGCTTGGTGGTTGTTTCTCTCCACCATTGATTTTTTGTCAAGAGCTAGGAAGCTGCTGAGTTGGTTTTGCTCTTTCTCGGGCTTGACAGTTTTGAAGTTTCATTGCGTATTGAGTCTCTTGCTCAGAGGTATCTCCTTTGTCTTAGTCTGGTAGAAGTTTCTCTTACCCTATCTTAATGCTCACTCTTTTAGATGGTTATACTAATGCTCAAGTGGTCCAAGGAAACATATGTTGGGGTTGTGGGAAATCTGCAGATATCCTACATTTAGTATTTGCTCAAGCTTTCCATGACACCACTGCTGGTAAGGGTGCTAGCCCCTGCATTCACCCCTTAGGCTCCAAATAAGGGGAACCAGCAATATTCTTTTCTCAACAGAAACTTTTGAATTTAAATGAAAAAAGTAAAATTCACTTTGGTGGGTAAATTCCAGCTGGGATACCCAAAAATGGAATTGGTTAGAAGTGCTTTTGCCTCACTAAAATTCATTGAGGATTGAAAAAGTGGCTTTCTTGATGGAAGGACTTTGCTTATCCAGCTGCCAGGAAAAGAGGACTATGCTAGACTATTTGCTAAGCAATCACTTCAAATAGGGGGCACTAACATGAAGATTTTGAAATGGACACCAGATTTTGACTCAAGCAAAGTGCCTCCTGTGGTTCCTCTTTGGTTCAAATTTTTGAGACTTACTCTACCATACTTTAATCTAAATGCATTATTCAATATTAGTTGTGCTTTAAGCAGGCCTTTGAAAGTGGATGCCACTACTTTTAACAAAGCTAGACCAGGCTTGACAAGAATCCTCATTGATAAGGACATCACTCTACCTAAAATAAAAAGGGTTTAGATTGGGTCTGAAAATGAATGCTTTTAGCAGGATTTTATGCTAGAGCAAAGACCATATTNTGACAATGAGTGTTATTTTTTTTTTTATAATATTTGTAATTATGAAAGTTTAAGTATGAGATAGATAAATATGAATGTTTTAAGCCCTTTCTATTTTATTTTAAAAAATTTACACATATACCACACAATTCTTATATATGTACATATCTGATACTCAAAATTTAATATTTGATATTTTTATTTATAAAGTATTGTTATTAAAAATTTATGCATAAAAATGTGTATTTTATTTTTAAAAATTAATGATAGTGATATTTCTCAAAATATTTAGGATTATATATATGTAAATATATATAGAAGTTTACATGTTAGAGACATAAGTAAATAAGAATTGTGTGCTATAGGAAGAAAATTTAGAAGATTAACCTTACATACTAATTATATGATTTCTATGCACTTACATATCTAATATTTAAATCTATTTTATATTTATAACATTCTATTCTCATGTCAAATATCTCTGATAAAGTTTTAAAAGTTAGGATAAATAAATATTAATCGTTATCTTTAATTAACCTGTAAAATCAAATTAAATTTCACATATTGTGATTGTGTGAAAATATATATTTCTCGTCGGGAGATTTAATTATCCACATATAATAGTTAAGGAAAGGACATATTTTACTCTATGGTGGAATCAATAAATAAATAAAATCTAAAGCCAATTCCTATTTTGCTACTTTCATATAACTGAAAGGAATCAGAAGATGCTGCTGAAAAAATTAAAGTAACAGCAAGACCTATTGATGCTGTACCACTCACATATATTGGCTGTTCCAAGAGACAATTTTCTTCAAAATTCGGTGAGCTANCCTCAGACTAACAGACCCCTCTTCTGAATTTGAAATCTAGAATGCCTTGGACAACATAAATTGCTCCAAATTTGCAGGCCTTGATGGTTTTACTGCAGAATTTTACATAAAATCTTGGAATATCATTAAGATGGAGGTTAGTGATGCTATCACTAATTTCTTCAAAGGTAGCAGCCTACCTAATTACTTCAGAGACTCCGCCGCTATTTTAATCCATAAAGCTGACAAGACCAAGACTTGGGATCACTATAGGCCTATCTGCCTTACTCCAGTTATTAGTAAAATCATTAGCAAGTTCATTGTAAGAAGACTTTAACCCCGTTTGGACAATCTGATCAGCCACAATCCAACTGCCTTCATTAAAGGACGATCCATTACAGACAATGTGTTGCTGGCTCAGGAGTTACTGCTGGATCTTGATAAAATTAGTAGGGGTGGCAATATGATATACAAACTGGATATAAAAAAAGTTTATGATACCATTGATTGAATTTTTTTTCTGAATGTCCTTGTTGCTAAGGGGTTTCAGCCTGACTTCTGCAATCCTATACACATATGGCTTTTAAACAATAATCATTCCATCCCTATCAATGGGAAGGCTTGGGGATCTTTTTCAACTGTAAGAGGATTAAAGCAGGGTGACCCACTCTCCCCTAATATCTTCATTATTGTTATAGATTATCTTTCCAGAATGCTTGCAAGGCTATCCTCACTCAACACTATTCTAGATATCATCACAAATCCAATATATCCATCTCTCATTTAATTTATACTGATGATGTGATGATCCCCTCTAGTACCCATAAAAATGTTGTACAAAAAGTTTATCAATATCTGAACAATTTCTAAGAACAGTCTTGCATGGTGTTCAACCCTTCTAAATGTCAGTTAATTTTTAATAAGAAATCTTCTTCAAACTGCAAGCAGTGGATATCTAACTACACTGGTTTCTCTATTGTTAAACCTCTAATTAAGTACTTGGGAGTCAACCTCATTTTTGGAATATCCAAGCTCATTCAATTTGATTAAGTATTTCAAAAAATTCACTCTCACCTCTCAAGCATGTCTCATTCTTTGCTCTCCAATGGGGGAAGGATCACATTACTTAAAAGTATTCTCACTACTTTTCCATCTTATATCCACCAAACTACTTTTATGAAGAAAATCACACAAATCCAACTAGATAGAGTTTTCAATAGATTCGCGTGGACAGAACAAAGGCAAAAACTTCATTGGGCTCCTCGGCAGAAGGCAACTAAACCCACTCTAGCAGGAGGCTTAAAGTTTGAAGGGCTCCAACAACTCATTCAAGTGAACTTTTTCAAAATATGGATTAACATCAGGGCTCAAATCTCTATTTGGGAAAAATTCATGGAAGGTAAGTACAACATCCCTCTATCATTACTAGGAAGTTAGGGGATCATCACTGTAAGACGTTTGGGCACACCAAGGATAGGTGTTTCAGGCTTCACCTCTGCTAAGAAAACTATTANAACAACATAGATAGCTCCAAATTTGCAGACCTTGATGGTTTTACTGCAGAATTTTACATAAAATCTTGGAATATCATTAAGATGGAGGTTAGTGATGCTATTACTAATTTCTTCAAAGGTAGCAGCCTACCTAATTACTTCAGAGACTCCTCCTCTATTTTAATCCATAAAGCTGACAAGACCAAGACTTGGGATCACTATAGGCCTATCTGCCTTACTCCAGTTATCAGTAAAATCATTAGCAAGATCATTGTAAGAAGACTTTAACCCCGTTTGGACAATCTAATCAGCCACAATCGAACTGCCTTCATTAAAGGAAGATCCATTACAGACAATGTGTTGCTGGCTCAGGAGTTACTGCTGGATCTTGATAAAATTAGTAGGGGTGGCAATATGATATACAAACTGGATATAAAAAAAGTTTATGATACCATTGATTGAATTTTTTTTCTGAATGTCCTTGTTGCTAAGGGGTTTCAGCCTGACTTCCGCAATCCTATACATAGATGGCTTTTAAACAATAATCATTCCATCCTTATCAATGGGAAGGCTTGGGGATCTTTTTCAATTGTAAGAGGATTAAAGCAGGGTGACCCACTCTCCCCTAATATCTTCATTATTGCTATAAATTATCTTTCCAGAATGTTTGCAAGGCTATCCTCACTCAACACTATTCTAGATATCATCACAAATCCAATATATCAATCTCTCATTTAATTTATACTGATGATGTGATGATCCCCTCTAGTACCCATAAAAATGTTGTACAAAAAGTTTATCAATATCTGAACAATTTATAAGAACAGTCTTGCATGGTGTTCAACCCTTATAAATGTCAGTTAATTTTTAACAAGAGATCTTCTTCAAACTACAAGCAGTGGATATCTAACTACACTGGTTTCTCTATTGTTAAACCTCTAATTAAGTACTTGGGAGTCAACCTCATTTTTGGAATATCCAAGCTCATTCAATTTGATTAAGTATTTCAAAAAATTCACTCTCACCTCTCAAGCATGTCTCATTCCTTGCTCTTCAATGGGGGAAGGATCACATTACTTAAAAGTATTCTCACTACTTTTCCATCTTATATTCACCAAACTAATTTTATGAAGAAAATCACACAAATCCAACTAGATAGAGTTTTCAATAGATTCGTGTGTACAGAACAAAGGCAAAAACTTCATTGGGCTTCTCGGCAGAAGGCAACTAAACCCACTCTAGCAAGAGGCATAAAGTTTGAAGGGCTCCAACAACTCATTCAAGTGAACTTTTTCAAAATATGGATTAACATCAGGGCTCAAANTGCCAGGGTTTCGCGCAAATTGGTTCCTTTAGATGTTGCTAATTGTCTAATCTCAGTTGCTATCTCAAGATTTACTGGATTTTTCTTTTTCAATCTCTGGTTTCTTCAAGTTCTACTTTTCTCTAGCTCTTCCTCTCTTCCCGGGCATCTGCTATTCAAATTATTACTGTTCCATTGCTTAGCTTCACTGTTGTTGTTTCGTTTTAATTTTTTNTCTGGTCCTCTGCCAGGGTTTCGCGCAAATTGGTTCCTTTAGATGTTGCTAATTGTCTAATCTCAGCTGCTATCTCAAGATTTATTGGATTTTTCATTTTCAATTTCTGGTTTCTTCAAGTTCTACTTTCTCTAACTCTTCCTCTCTTCGCGGGCATCTGCTATTCAAATTATTACTGTTCCATTGCTTAGCTTCACTGTTGTTGTTTCGTTTTAATTTTTTAATCTTGGGGTTTGTCTTTGCTGGTTCCTTCACTTACTCTACTGTCCAAACAATTTCTCTTTTACTCTGAATTGTTTGTTTCACTTGTACTTTCGACTCTCTAGCAAATCCTATTCGGTGGTGAGTTCTCAGTGATGACTGATCTAAATGCCATTGATCTTGCAACTAATATTCAGTGGGCTAAGGCAACATTTGCTGACATTGTTGGGAAAGGTTTTGATAATGTCCAANTTTTGTTTCACTTGTACTTTCGACTCTCTAGAAAATCCTATTATGTGGTGAGTTCTCAGTGATGACTGATCCAAATGCCATTGACCTTGCAACTAATATTCAGTGGGCTAAGGCAACATTTGCTGACATTGTTGGGAAAGGTTTTGATAATGTCCAAAACCCAGATGACCTAGTCTTCCCTCAAGAGTACCATGAGAAAAATGACCCTCTTCTTAAACCTATTTGCAAGAAAAGTGGGAAGATGGCTATCTCTTTTACTGAGGAGGACATAATTGGCCTTATAGAAAGCTATAAATTCTCATTAATTGGCAAATTTCAACTTGGTCATCCTAGAATGGAATTTGTAAGAAGATTCTTTGATGGACTAAAATTTAAAGGAGCTTGGAAAGTGGGACTCCTTGATGGGAGGCACATACTTATCAACCTAACATGGGAAGAAGACTATGCCAGAATATTCTCAAAAAGGTCCATATTGATTGAAGGTATCTTAATGAAGATATTAAAGTGGACACCTGATTTTGACCCTAGTAAAGAATTGTCAATTGTCCCCATTTGGTTTAAGTTACCAGGGCTTAAACTCCACTTCTTCAACCATAACATCATTTTCAATATTGACAAAGCTTTAGGAAGACCATTGAAGTTGGATGCTCCCACGTTTAATTTATCAAGACCATCTGTTGTTAGAATCTTGATTGAAAGAGATATTACATTACCTGCTGTGGAGGAAATTTGGTTGGGTACTGAGCACAATGGATACTGACAAAAAATCATAGTTGAGCAAAGGCCATATTACTGCTACCACTGTAAAATGTTTGGCCATACTGATGAGAAATGCTTTAGGCTTCATCCTAATCTCAGAAGAAGGTTAGCCAGATCTAATTCTGAGGAAAAAGAGGCCCAAGGAATTGAGATATGAGCTGATGATAGAACTGCAGTCCATGATTCTGAATTTACTAGGGCAAGGACTCAGGTTGAGAAATTTCCCTCTACCCCAGCATTACGTCAAGTTGAACATGTTAAACAAGTTTAGTGTACTATAGTTCAAACACCTCCTATTGAAATTAGGGATACTGTTATTCATAACCCTTTGGAAGATCCTTTGTTCTTGCACATGGCAAAGGATTTAGAAGAGGGCTGGCAAGTTCAGAAATCAGAAAAGAAGAAAATTCCCAAGGACTTAAGGAATCTCCTCCCTTCCTCTACCCCCTCCCCACTAGCACAGTTAGGGCTAGGAGGAGGGGAAAGTCCACCTCAATTGGATGATGAATTTAATCTATTGGAATGTTAGGGGATTAGCACATCCTAGATCCCTTAATAGAATGTTGGCACTTAATAGGATGTATAAACATCGGATCATTGCTATTCTTGAACCCATGATATCTAAACATATCAACAAATTAGTGAGGAAATTCTCTGGATTTCACCAACAACAAAATTTGGTTGTTCTGCGGGAAGAAAATTCAGTGCACTGTCATCAAAGATAGGGACCAATTTATACATGAGAAGCTTAATTTAAATAGTTATAATGGCTTTGCCACTTTTATTTATGTTGGCTGCTCTTCCACTCCTAGACAGGACCTATGGAAACAGTTACATGACTTCAATAATTCTATGAAGGATTTCTGGTTTGTAGGGGTGATTTCAACTATCTCTCTTCACCCAATGAGAAGAAAGGTGGGAGATCGCTTGATATCAATCTTATGAATTTCTTCAATGATAATATCAAGTTTTATGGGCTATATATTTTTGAGATTTACTGGACCTAAGTACACATGGAGAAGGGGGAGGATATGGGAGAGGCTGGATAGAATATTGGTGAATCACATTTGGTTTAGAGAGTTTCTCCATACATCTGTTCAACATCTTGCTATGAGTGTGTCTAACCATAAACCCTTACTTATTAATATATTTTCTAACACTACTAAAAGTAAATCCAACTTCAGATATCTGAATATGTTGTCCATGCATTGTGATTTTTTAACTCAAGCCTCCCTGGCTTGGGCTGATGTACACCATCACAATCCTGGTATCAAACTCTGGCTATTACATAAAAAAGTCAGTAAGCATCTCACTAAGTGGAACTAGGAAGTGGTGAGGAACATTGACAACAAGGTTCTGGAGGCTGAAAAGAGGGTACTGAACATTGAACATCTCCAGGTCAATGGATCTGGGTCTGAAACAGATCTACATTCTGCTAATGAACAATTTCTGGAAGCCATCTCTATGCAAGAGGAGTTCTATGCTCAAAGCTAATAGGATAAAATTTTGTGATGGTGATAGAAATTCTAAATATTATCATGCCTGCATAAACTATAGGAGGAAATGCAATACTATTCATAAAATCACTACCCAGGATGGACAACTGATTACATCTACTGATGGTATAGCTTTAAATGTTGTCCAGTATTTTCAAGAAATTTTCCAACAACCTTTTGTCCCCAATCATTCCATTCAATGCACTCTTTTGGATAAGGAAAGGGAGTTCACTCAAAGCTTTCCACTCAATGATGTTCCTGAGGAGAAGGAAATATGGGAAGCACTCAATTCTATTGACAGTTCTAAGGTTGCTGGACCTGATGGGTTCACAGCTGATTTTTACAAAAAGGCTTGGTTGATTATGAAAGGAGATGTTATTGCAACAGTCCAAAGCTTTTTATGGGGTGCTGATCTCCCTAAAATTTTCTCCTCCTCTACTATTACTTTGGTTCCCAAAGGAAAAGCTTCTCATAAATGGGATAATTTCAGACCTATCAGCCTTACTTCTATTATTTCAAAGATTATCAGCAAGGTTTTGGTCAATGGATTACAACCTCACTTGAATCAAATTATCTGCAGAAATCAGATAGCTTTTATCAAGGGTAGAAGCATAGTGAATAATGTTCTCTTAGCCCAAGAGTTGGTATTGAATCTGGACAGCACCACTAGAGGAGGTAATATTATTCTCAAATTGGATATCAGCAAAGCATATGACACAATCAGTTGGAACTTTATTGAACCAGTTCTCAATGTCAGAGGTTTTTTTCCTTCTTTTGTTTCTCTAATCAATAGATGGTTGGAAAACGATTTTCATCATTCTTTATTAATGGAAATTCACATGGCTTCTTTAGTGCATCTAGACGTATTAAACAAGGTGCTCCACTCTCTCCTACCATCTTTTTTTTGGTTTTTGATTACTTATCCAGAGTTTTGAATGAGATGGCTATCAGGAAACCTCACTCCCTTTATAGTCATAGATCATCCATTGTAATAAATCATTTGGCTTTTGCTGATGATATTATTATCTTTTCCAAAGCCTCCAAACCTGCTGTTAGAGCCTTTATGCAGTGCTTGAAGACTTTCCAGGATATTTTTGGAATGAAATTAAATACCTAGAAGTGCACTTCTATTTTCAGCAAACATTGCAAGTGTGAGTTTAAGAATTGGGTCTCAGACTTAACTGGCTTTGCAAACAGCTACCTTCCTGTGAATTATCTGGGATTGTTTCTGATCAAGGGGAGAACTAAAAAATTTCAATTTGATCATATCCTTGAAAAGATTCAATGCAAACTGCAGGCTTGGGAGAACACTTATTTATCCAAGGGGGTAGGATAACGCTTCTAAAGAGTGTCTTATCTGCCATTTCATGTTATCTATTGCAAATGAATGTTATAACAAAGGCTACACAAAGATTATTGGAAGGAATGTTTAATAGATTCCTGTGGGTTGGCCAAAGGAAACAAAAACACTTGACTTCTTGGGTTAAAGTTTGTAAGCCTTTAAAGGAAGGAGGTTTAGGCTTTAATTCCTTCCCTTAGTTAATGCACACTAATCCTTGTAAGCTCTGGATTAAACTTAGATCCTAGGACTCTCTTTGGGCAAAATTCTTAAGAGGCAAATATAATAAACAACAGCACCCTAGTCAAATTTCCCTTGGTTTGGGGGACTCTCCTATTTGGAAAAAGATGCTTCAGGTTAGAGAGGAAGCTGAACAAATGTTTGTCTGGGAGATTGGGGAAGGATTGGTAAACATTTGGTGGGATAATTGGTCTCTGGAAGGCAGCCTGCTCCAAGTCCACATTGCCCCAGCCTTTCCCATGTTAGTTAAGGATCTATGGGAGAATGGAAATTGGAATCTGAACACTATCCTTCCATTCTGCAACCGCTCCTAGCTCTCTAATATACAGAAAAACTCTATTATCCAAGGGAAAAATGATAGAATTGTAACTAAAAAGAACCTTTCTCAACCTACCCCTCTTCAATAGGTGGTGGATTGGGGTCATATGATTTGGAACAAGTTTCTTACTCCTTCCATTTCTTTCTTCATTTGGAGACTGTTCTCTAAGCTGATCCCCACTGATGATATATTGAAATTGAAGCATCTTAGAGGTCCCTCTAGATGTACTTTTTGTCTGTCAAAGGAGGAGACCCTTGCTCACCTTTTCTTTGCCTTTCCTTGGGTACAACAAGTTTGGAATTTTATTCTAGCAAAGATTAATGTTCCTACCATGAATCTCTCATGGAATGTTTTCTAAAATTGCTGGTCTGATTGGAGAGGTGGTAAACTTCAAGATATCCCTAATATTGTCGCTTGGTTTGTTTGGATAGCTAGTATGATGCTACTCCCTTAGATGCCAAGAAATTAGGTCTGAATTACATAGCTTATCTTCTAAAAATGATTAAATTTAGGAAGTTTAGAGCTGTACTGAAGCTGGCCCCCTCTTCCAAACTTCTTATTATTAAAGTTCTTAAGATTTGCTGATCTCTACCTCAGAATGGCTGAATTAAGGTCAACACTGATGGTAGTTACACTCCACAACATGCAAATATTGTTGGTGTCTTTAGGAATCAAAGAGGGAAGTGCATTTTATATTTCCAGTCTCCTGTTTTGGCTATGGATCCACTTGAGGCTGAATGTAATGCTGTTTCTTGGGCTCTCTATTTTGCTAAAGCATGCAGTTTTAACCAACTGTGAGTTGAATCTGATTCTTTACTTCTTATCAACATCATCAAGGGTTCTTCTGACATCCCCTAGAACTTAATTTGCTGGATTTTTGGGATTCATCTCGTGCTGAAGAATTGCTCCACCGTTTTCACTCACATACATAGAGAAGGTAATAGACCATCCAATTGGTTAGCTAGAAGGGGTCTCCAAACAAAAGTCTCATCGGTTAGCATGTGGATTTCTCCTCCATTGGCTTTCCTATTATCTAGTGACCTTCTTTCTCTCCCTTACATTAGATAGTCTAGTCTTTTTTATTGTCTTTCCTTTTGAGAGGTTGCCTTCTTTTTATTGGCCCTCTTCACTTGTTTTGTAACTATTTTGTTTTTAATGGAATCGAGTAATGCTCCTTATATATATATATATATANTTACTCTCCTCTCATTGGTTATCTTCTAAAGACCTCTCCCAATAGTCAAATATGAAATAATCTCGTCTAACTCCGCTTCACTAGGACTATAATTAGCATAAAAACATAAAGTCTCCGGTGGTAAATGGTAAAACAAGTTGATTACATATGGAGTAAAAGTTACCAACTTCCCTCTAACCATAACTCCATCATCTTCAGCCTCTTGGAGATTTGCATAAAACTCCCTCACAACAGAAATCACTGTGATGGTAGAGAAACAACGGAACTGTTCCCACTATCGGCGGACTATCAGCTCTTTTACCTCTCCACCCGGACTCTTGAAACATCGCTCTTGAATTAATTTTCATGACAGTAGAGCATCACTATATCGATCTTGAGATTTCAAACTGACAAACTTACTTGAATTGAATGGGCTCTTTCCTTTACTCCTTTTCATTCTTGGTGTCATTCTACAAAATTGATAAATTCCAAAAATAACTTTAAAAATCAAGTTTAAATCACTAAACTATACTTCTAAAAGCACTAACTAAACTTCCTAAGCAATTTCTATAGATTTTTCTTCACTTTTCACCATGAATAGTAAATTTTCGAAATCTTCTAAATGTGCTCAAAATATATGGTGAAAATCCAAATTTTTTGCATAGAAGTAAAGCTCCTACCTTAAGGAACTTGGATCTAGCAAATCTCCCTCGATTCCACAAAGAAATCTTCAAATTCCACTTGCCCTAGCCCTTAAAATTGTGATTTTGAATTGGGGAAGATGATAGGATGTGTTAAAAATGGTATTTTTGGGCTTAAAATTCACTTTTAACCATTCGTGAACCGGTTTTCATGAACCGGCGCTTAAGCACGGGTAAGTGGCGCTTAAGAGTCTACCTCTTGGGTTGGCTAACACGTAAGTGCGATATGTGGCGCTTAGGTGCCAGTGCACAATTTTTGAAATTTTTAATTTTAAGTAAAATGCACTATTAGCTTAAGTAAACCACCCCTAAATGTTCTCATTTCACTTAAATGACTATTTTTACTTCCTATAACTCCCTTCTCTCACAAAATTCTCCATAATAATTAATTCAATTTGAGGCTAAAAATAACATAAATTTTCAAAAAAATAAACTTATATTAATTCACAAACAAGTACAAACACATTTAACACTTAGTTCTCACTCCAAATACTCTTGGATGAGAAAAATTTTTTAAGTACAAAACACTTAACACACATTTTATAATTAAACACATAAGTGACANCTTAGAACTGTCAATAGAATTGAGTGCTTCCCATATTTCCTTCTCCTCAGGAACATCATTGAGTGGAAAGCTTTGAGTGAACTCCCTTTCCTTATCCAAAAGAGTGCATTGAATGGAATGATTGGGGACAAAAGGTTGTTGGAAAATTTCTTGAAAATACTGGACAACATTTAAAGCTATACCATCAGTAGATGTAATCAGTTGTCCATCCTGGGTAGTGATTTTATGAATAGTATTGCATTTCCTCCTATAGTTTATGCAGGCATGATAATATTTAGAATTTCTATCACCATCACAAAATTTTATCCTATTAGCTTTGAGCATAGAACTCCTCTTGCATAGAGATGGCTTCCAGAAATTGTTCATTAGCAGAATGTAAATCTGTTTCAGACCCAGATCCATTGACCTGGAGATGTTCAATGTTCAGTACCCTCTTTTCAGCCTCCAGAACCTTGTTGTCAATGTTCCTCACCACTTCCTAGTTCCACTTAGTGAGATGCTTACTGACTTTTTTATGTAATAGCCAGAGTTTGATACCAGGATTGTGATGGTGTACATCAGCCCAAGCCAGGGAGGCTTGAGTTAAAAAATCACAATGCATGGACAACATATTCAGATATCTGAAGTTGGATTTACTTTTAGTAGTGTTAGAAAATATATTAATAAGTAAGGGTTTATGGTTAGACACACTCATAGCAAGATGTTGAACAGATGTATGGAGAAACTCTCTAAACCAAATGTGATTCACCAATATTCTATCCAGCCTCTCCCATATCCTCCCCCTTCTCCATGTGTACTTAGGTCCAGTAAATCTCAAAAATATATAGCCCATAAAACTTGATATTATCATTGAAGAAATTCATAAGATTGATATCAAGCGATCTCCCACCTTTCTTCTCATTGGGTGAAGAGAGATAGTTGAAATCACCCCTACAAACCAGAAATCCTTCATAGAATTATTGAAGTCATGTAACTGTTTCCATAGGTCCTGTCTAGGAGTGGAAGAGCAGCCAACATAAATAAAAGTGGCAAAGCCATTATAACTATTTAAATTAAGCTTCTCATGTATAAATTGGTCCCTATCTTTGATGACAGTGCACTGAATTTTCTTCCCGCAGAACAACCAAATTTTGTTGTTGGTGAAATCCAGAGAATTTCCTCACTAATTTGTTGATATGTTTAGATATCATGGGTTCAAGAATAGCAATGATCCGATGTTTATACATCCTATTAAGTGCCAACATTCTATTAAGGGATCTAGGATGTGCTAATCCCCTAACATTCCAATAGATTAAATTCATCATCCAATTGAGGTGGACTTTCCCCTCCTCCTAGCCCTAACTGTGCTAGTGGGGAGGGGGTAGAGGAAGGGAGGAGATTCCTTAAGTCCTTGGGAATTTTCTTCTTTTCTGATTTCTGAACTTGCCAGCCCTCTTCTAAATCCTTTGCCATGTGCAAGAACAAAGGATCTTCCAAAGGGTTATGAATAACAGTATCCCTAATTTCAATAGGAGGTGTTTGAACTATAGTACACTAAACTTGTTTAACATGTTCAACTTGACGTAATGCTGGGGTAGAGGGAAATTTCTCAACCTGAGTCCTTGCCCTAGTAAATTCAGAATCATGGACTGCAGTTCTATCATCAGCTCATATCTCAATTCCTTGGNGGTGTGGAACATTTAACTCACCCTTGAGGAAAAAAAGAAGAGGAGGGGGAAGATTGGACACATTGACTTCGACTGTAGCTAAGCCTTTTCTAGCAAGCCAGTTGGTAGGACAGTTTCCTTCCCTGTAAATAAAAAAGGTCTTGAAAAACATGGAAGCTTTGAGATGGTTTATCTTTTGCAGCCATTGGGACAGTCTCTAGGAGGATGCGTCTTTATCATTTAACACCATCAGTAAATTTTTGGAAACCACCTCCAACCACAGGTAGAATTAGTTGGACATGGAAGCCAATTTAAGTGCCTAATAGACAACAATCAATTTTGCCTCCAGAGCTCTTTAGCCAAGATGGGAATAGAGAAACAGAGTAAGCATTTGCGTTCATCATTTCAGAACACTCTTCTCATCCCAACATCTAGATGTGAGAAACTGCTATCAATATTTACTTTGATACAAAAAGATGAGGGAGTCCTCCAATGTATTGTGGTTACTTTGGCCAAATTGATAGATTATGCCAGTTGTACTGAGCAAATTTGAGAGAAGGACTTATATTTCATTAGTTTGAGAAATAAGAAGTGCAGTTCCTTGCCACCTTGCTAGCATTGGCAGTAGAATCCTCAAATTTGATAAGATTTCCTTCCATCTAGAGGAACCAGGATACAATGAATGGGATAGGACCAACCTTAGCCTTCCTCTAGCTTCTCTAACACTCAAACAAATTTTACAAAAAGAGGTTGAGAGTATTCAACAGTAGCAGATTTATAAGCTCTCTCCAAACTTGTTGAGAGAAAGTGCATTCAAAGAACAAGTGTAAAATAGTCTCCTTAGTAGCTTTATATAGATAGCATCTGGATGGGCCTCTTAGACCCTTCAACTTCAGAATATCATCAGTGGGAAGTAGTTTTTGAAAGATCATCCAACAACACAATGGCATTTAAGGGGAAAAAAATTAGTTCCATTTGGTCCCCCCTAGGGGACGTCATTCGAGCTATTAGGTTTGAAGTATATGAGATTAGTGATGTTGTGGTTAGTGCTATGTATCCATTTAATTTTATTTTTGCTATTTTTGTAAAAATGAACCTTGGAGATGTTCAGAGCAAAAGAATCTTTCAGCAAGGAGTGAAGAGTATCCAATGACCAAAGATCTCCCTTCCAGCAGTCAGCAACCCTAAGGTATAGATTTATATCAGTAGAGGAAGGTTCCAACATCTCTTTTGGGCCCCAATGTTCCAGCCATAAATGAACCTTGCATTTTCCAAGGTCCCATAGGAAGAGGTTTTCAGCCAAGTTCCTTACTTTCAGCATATTGGTCAAAGTCTTAGAGTCTCCAGTTTTTTTGTTTATTAGATTTGGGTGAGCAGCTTTGCAATACTTCCCCGACATGAACTTAGCCCGTAATGAATCCTACTGCCTGAACTTGATCCAAATTTTACAGAAGTTCCATATTGTTGTTTCAGATCTTTAAACCCCAGCCCATCAATAGTAAAAGGTTTGGCAACCTTGTACCAACTAGCCCAATGTAGTTGTGGTTTGCTCGTAGCCCAAAGAAACCTATTGAAAAGTTTTTCCATTTGTAGTTGAGAGTTCTTCTTGATTGAGGCCATTAGTAAAAGATAGGCGGGAAAAGCAATAAGGATGCCCTTTAGTAGAGTGATTCTACCTCCAATGGATAGAAAATAAAAAGTCCAGTTGGACGGTTGTTCAGCAATCTTTCTTGGGACTTCATTTGTTTCACCCTTACTTTAATGAGAAGAACTACAAGATATCTAAAAGGAGATAAGGCATTAGAGAAGTTTGTATGTACAATTATATAATTTTTAATATTGGAAGAAGTGTTCCTGTTGAAGATAGCATTGTATTTGCTATTGTTGAAAAGCATTCCAGAGTGCCGCTGGAAGAGCTTAAGATACCTAGTAACTTTCTTTACTACATTTTTGTTAGCTCTTGAAAAAATCATGATAGCATCAGCATAAACCATGTGAGATAAAGCAATATTTGATCTTTCATGGTACCTGGCATAGGAGTTGGAAAGGAGACAATGTTCAAGCATTCTGGAAAGTTAATCCAAAGCTAGTATGAAAATGGTTAGAGAAAGAGGATCCCCTTATGGAAGGCCCTTGGTAGCAGTAAAATGGCCCCATGCTTGGCCATTAATCAGAATGGAATGTACATTGTAATTGAGCCATCTTGCAATTAGATCACAAAGATCCTTGTTAAGGCCTCTATCCTTTAGAATCTCTAGGTTGAACTCCTAACCAATTCTATCATATGATTTCTAGATATCCAACTTGTATATCACATTCCCCTATGTTGATGGGCTTTCCCTCCTGAATACAATAATTTAACGTTGCCCTCTCTCTGGTCACTTTACTGAGATGATTGGTCGGAAGCAGACGAGCAGAAATGAAATAGTGTCAGGCCTTTGAAGGTGCACATAACTTTGAAGTTAGGAAATTTACTCTCCTCTCATTGGTTATCATCTAAACACCTCTCCCAATAGTCAAATATGAAATAATCTCATCTAACTCCGGTTCACTAGGACTATAATTCGCATAAAAACATAAAGTCTCCGGTGGTAAATGTTAAACAAGTTGATTACATATGCAGTAAAAGTTACCAACTTCCCTCTAACCATAACTCGATCATCTTCAGTCTCTTGGAGATTTGCATAAAACTCCCTCACAACAGAAATCACTGCGATGGTAGAGAAACAAGAGAACTGTTCCCACTATCGGCGGACTATCAGCTCTTCTACCTCTCCACCCGGACTCTTAAAACATCGCTCTTGAATCAAATTTTGTGACTGTAGAGCATCACTATATCGATCTTGAGATTACAAACTGACAAACTTGCTCGAATCGAATGGGCTCTTTCCTCTACTCCTTTTCATTCTGGGTGCCATTCTACAAAATTGATAAATTCCAAAAATAACTTTAAAAATCAAATTTAAATCACTAAACTATACTTCAAATAGCACTAACTAAACTTCCTAAGCAATTTCTATAGATTTTTCTTCACTTTTCACCATGAATAGTAAATTTTCGAAATCTTCTAAATGTGCTCAAAATATATGGTGAAAATCCAAAATTTTTGCATAGAAGTAAAGCTCTTACCTCAAGGAACTTGGATCTAGCAAATCTCCCTTGATTCCACAAAGAAATCTTCAAATTCCACTTGCCCTAGCCCTTAAAATTGTGATTTTGAATTGGGGAAGATGATAAGAGGTGTTAAAAATGTCATTTTCAAGCTTAAAATTCACTTTTAACCATTCGCGAACCAGTTTTCATGAACCGGCGGTTAAGCACGGGTAAGTGGCGCTTAGGAGTCTACCTCTCGGGTTGGCTAACACGTAAGCGCGATATGTGGCGCTTAGGCGCCAGTGGACAGTTTTTGAAATTTTTAATTCTAAGTAAAATGCACTATTAGCCTAAGTAAACCACCACTAATTGGTCTCATAACACTTAAATGACTATTTTTACTTCCTATAACTCCCTTCTCTCTCAAAATTCTTCATAATAATTAATTCAATTTGAGGATAAAAATAACATAATTATTCACAAAAATAAACTTATATTAACTCACAAACAAGTACAAACACATTTAACACTTAGTTCTCTCTCCAAATACTCTTGGATGAGAAAAATTTCTTAAGTACAAAACACTCGCACACATTTTATAATTAAACACATAAGTGACACAAACACTAAACATAAGACATAAACACTAACACACTTAAAAACATGACTCCAAACACACAATTCCTAACACTTAAATTAATGTCACTCTTCAATAGAAGGAATACATTCTTGTCTCTCAGTAGTCTCTCCATGAATATAGAGTTGATAAAACGGACGGTGGTGAGGAGCTCTAATACTAACATCTTTGATCCGCTTCTGCTTAAGGAACATCTCCTTATCCGCTTCCATTGTATAACTGGTATGGTTGAATTACATCTTAGGTTTCCGCCCAATATGTTCTAAATGAGCATGCAATTCAAGCACCTTAGTCTCTAACACAGATATAGTATTATCCATCTTGTTGATCTTCTCCGATATCCCTTTAATACTAACGGCTAAAAAACCATTATACATCTCTTGTGCCCTTTGACTAATGAACTTCTTCGTCATGGATTCTTCCTTCTTCTTCAAATCCATCTCCCATGAAGACATTTTCTCTAAATCTCTCCCTTTCTTAGATTTTTAGGGCTAAAAATAATCTAGGGTGAAATTCATTCACAAACCCCTTCTATTTATAGGCCTAATTGCCCCTCGTAAATTCTAGGCACGAATAGAAACTGTCAAGACACGTTTATTCCAACTAAATTGCAGTTATACCTTTTATAAATCAAAATTTGTACATGTGATTAAACTGTCACGCTTAAGTGTAGGATCTGATGCTTAAGCGCTAGTGCTCATTTTCGCACTAGTCAACTTAATGTCCAAATTTTCATTCTAACATGTATAGGTTACTAAATAAAGTATAAAAATTATTACTAGCACATAATACATTCAAAAATACTACCCCAAATTTCTTAATCATACTCAAAACAACAATCAAAGCAAAAACACACTGATAACTATGGGTTGCCTCCCACAAAGTGCTTGGTTTTACGTCGTCAGCCCGACGTAACCAATGCTCATTCTGATTGACACAAGATCATTTCATCATTATATTTATGTTGATCCCCTATATACTAAGATTTCAGTCTATGTCCATTCACTTTAAAAAATTTCTCAGAATTAGGATCTTTAATATCCACATCTCCATAAGGATAAACTTTTATCACAACAAATGAGTCCATCCACCTAGACTTAAGTTTGCCTGGAAATAATCTTAACCTTGCATTATATAGCAAAACTTATAGCCCTGACTGAAAATTTTTAGTAAGAATCTTTCAATCATGCTACATTTTCATCTTTTCTTTATAAATCTTGCTAAAAAATTTTAGTAAGAATCTTTCGATCATGCCACATTTTCATCTTTTCTTAATAAATCTTAGCACTCACATAAGACTCATTCCTTATCTCTTCAAGCTCATTTAATTGTAACAATCTTTTCTCACCAACATCTTTTAACTTTATCTCTTCAAGTTCATTTAATTGCAATAATCTTTTCTCACCAGCATCTTTCAAATTATAAATGAACTCTTTAATTGCCCATATGCCTTATGCTCAAGTTCAACTGGTAAGTGACAAGTTTCCCAAATATTAGCCTATGTCCAATATGCTTTATGCTCAAGTTCAACTGGTAAGTGATAAGCTTTCCCAAATATGAGTCTCACTAATATTGTAACATTCTTTTCTCACCAGCATCTTTTAAATTATAATTGAACTCTTTAATAGCCCAATATGCTTTATGTTCATATTAAACTTGTGATAATTGAACTCTTTAATAGCCCAATATGCTTTATGCTCAAGTTCAACTGGTAAGTGACAAGCCTTCTCAAATATTAGCTTATATGGGGACATTCCTATAGGAGTTCTATATATCCTATAAGCCCACAAAGCAGAGTCAAGTTTGACTGACAATCCATTTTTTTTTATTCACAGATTTTTCCATAATTCTTTTAATTTCCCGATTGGATAATTCAGGGGAAACAACTTGTTTGAGGATGATAAGTAGTAGAATTCCTATGATTTATATGATATTTATTTAATAACTTCTCCATAATGGCATTTCTGAAATGACTTCCCCCATAAGTAATAATAACTCGTGGCATCTCAAATCTACAAAATATGTTCGTTTTCAAAAAATTTACAACACTTTGAGCATCATATCGAGGTAAAGCAACAGCCTCTATCCATTTGGATAGATAGTCCACTGCTAACAAAATATATAAATTTTTGAAAGATGGTATAAATGGTCCCAAGAAATCTAATCCAAAAACTTAATATGTTTCAACTTCTCACATATAATTGAGTGGCATCTCATTTCTTATAGAAATATTTCCTACTCTTCGATATCTATCACAAGTTTTGATATAAGCATTAATATCCATAAAAATTGTAGGCCAATATAATCCAGAATGTAGAATTTTTTATGTTATTTTATCAACACCAAAATGTCCTCCAAAATCAGAATTATGACATTTTTAGATAATTTCATAAGTTTCTTTTAATGGTACACATCTTCGAATGATCAGATCCTTTCCTTGTTTATATCAATATGGGTCATCCCAAAAATAAGTCTTAGCTTCAGAAATAAATTTCATCATTTGTTGGTATTAGTTTAAGATCACTAACAATATAGTTCAGAATATCGGCATACCACGGAACACGCCACTCATTTACAGTGAACAATTTTTCATCCGAAAAATGTTCATTAGTTTCTTTTTCAAAATAGCATGGTTTTTCTAATTCAAGCCTGGACAAATGATCGGCAATTTGATTTTTCAGCTCCCTTCCGTTCTACTATTTCAAAATCAAATTCTTGTAAAAGAAGAATCCAACTTTTAAGTCTTGGTTTAGTATCCTTCTTTTTCATTAAGTCCTTAATAGCAGAATGATCTGTATGCACTATACAATGAGTTCCAATCATATATGATATAAATTTATCAAAGGCATATACTATTGCTAATAAATCTTTTTCTGTTGTTGTATAATTAATTCGAGTTTCGTTATGAGTTTAACTAGTATAGTAAATAACTTTAAAAATTTTATTATATCTTTGTCCTAAAATAGTTCGAGTAGCATGATCACATGCATCACACTTAAGTTCAAAAGGTTTTTCCCAATCTGGTGAAACTATAATTGGTGTGGTGATTAATTTTTCTTTTAATAATTTAAAAGCTTTCAGGCATTCATCATCAAAATTTAAAATTGCATCTTTCTTTAATAAATGTCATAAAGGCTTAACAATCTTTGAAAAGTCATTAATATATCGCCTATAGAATCCAGCATGTCCTAAAAAGCTCCTAATTTCCCTTACATTTGGTGGATAAGGTAAATTAGGGATCACTTGAATTTTAGCAGGATCTACTTCCATACCAATTTATGATATTTGATGACCTAATACAATTTCTCCTACTACCATAAATTGGCATTTTTCTGAGTTATGGACTAAAGTTGTTTCTTCACAACGCTTAAGAATTTTATATAAATGTTCTAAAAGTGAGTCAAATGAAGTTTCAAACACTAACAAGTCATCCATAAAGGCTTCAATCCCTTTTTCAATTAAAACACAAAAAATTGTCTTCATACATCTTTGAAATGTAGCAGGGGCATTACATAAACCAAAAGGCATTCTTCTAAAAGTAAAAGTAATATAGGACTGGTAAATGTTGTTTTCTCTTGATCCTCAAGAGATATTTGAATTTGGTGATAACCTGTATATCTATCCAGAAAATAAAAGTATTTATGCCCAACTAGTCTATCCAGCATTTAATCTAGAAAGGGTTGTGGAAAATGATCTTTTCTAGTGACAAGAATTAATTTTCTATAATCGCTGCATATTTGCCACCATGAAACTTGTCTAGTAGGTATTAACTCATTATGCTCAATCACAATTACAGTTACACCTCCTTTTTTAGGAGCACAGTAAATTGGACTAACCCATGCACTATCTGAAATAAGGTAGATAATTCCAGCATCTAACCACTTCAAAATTTCATTTTTAACAACTTATTTTCATAACAGGATTTAATCTCCTTTGTGGATCAGCACTAGGTTTGCAATTTTCAACCAGATTAGTTCTATGCATACAAATTGAAGGACTGATTCATTTAATATCAGCAATTGTCCATCTGAAGGCTTTCTTACATTTTTCATAATTTTCATCAGCTTTTCTTCTTCTTCCTTTATTAACTTTGAGGAAATTATAATAGGTAAAGTAGGGAATCTCCGAAAAAGGCATATTTTAAATGTTTAGGAAGTAATTTCGACTCAAGTTCTGGAGGTTTTTCAATAGATAGACAAAATGATTTATCTTTGTCTATCGTGTCCAAAATTTCAAAACTTTTTTGAACATAATTTGAATCTTCCTTATAAAGATTTAAACATTCTTGAACAAAACTTTCTTGAACATAACTTGAATCGTGTCCAAAATTTGAGTACTTTCTTGAACATAACTTAAATCTTTCTTATAAAGGTTTACACATTGATCTAACTCCTCTTCTTGCTCGTGTTTCAAATCTTTTTCTTCAGATTTTTCTTCATAAGTAGTCTTGAAATGGCATTTGCTCAGATATCTTGTAACATCCATTCTATAGCATTCATTATCTTTAACTTTTGCAGGGTATTTCATTGATTTTGAAATGTTAAAGTAATTGTTTGATTATTGACGCGCATTATTGATTCTCCTTTCTCCACATCTATCATTGCTCTTCCTGTGGCTAGGAAATGTCTCCCCACAATGATAGGTATCTCTTTATCTTTCTTCATATCTAACACAATGAAATCAATAGGAAAGATAAATTGATCCACTTTCACTAGGACATCTTGTAGCACAATGAAATCAACAGGAAAAATAAATTGATCCACTTTCACTAGGACATCTTCTATAAACCTCCTTTAGGGATATGTTATCGAACGATCTGCTAACTTCAAAGTTATAGTAGTAGAGGTTATTTCTCCTAATACCAATATTTTAAATATTGATAATGGCATAATGTTAATGTTTGCACCTAAATCACCTAAAGGTTTCTCATAAAATTTGTCTCCTATTGCACATGGAATTGTAATGCTACCAGGATCTTTAAGCTTTTCAGGAAGTTTTGTTATGAATTATAGCACTACACTACTCACTATTTGTAATAGTCTCATTATATTCAAACTTCCTTTTTCTGTTGAGAGTATCCTTCATAAACTTTACGTAGTTTGACCTTTGTTCTAAGGCTTCAACAAATGGAATATTGATTATAAGCTTCTTAAATATTTCCATAAATTTTGAAAATTGCTTATCCAACTTCTTGTTGACAAATTCTCTGAGGAAATGGAGGTGGTGGTTTTTCTAAATCAATTTTTAGTGGAGAAATAGGTCGTCTCTGAGGAAATGGAGGAGGTGGTTTTTCTAAATCAATTTCTGGCAAAGAAATAAGTCTTTCAGAATCTTTCAGAGCATCCTCTTTTGATTCTTCAATTTCTTCTCTCTCTACTTCAATCTCTTTTTGAATCCTACCTTCCAAACTCTCTTCCGCTTCTAAGTTTTTGCTTTAACTTACTTTTTATTCTTGTCTTTTGGATTTGATTCAGTATTACTAGGCAGTGTTCCTAGGGATCTACTACTTGATGAACTTGCGATTTGCCAAAGTTGATTCTGAATATTTCAATATGTAGCTCCTTCACTTGGTAACTGATTACTCGTTTGTAACACCACTTTATTTATAGACAACTTCTTATCCTTAAATTGTTTATTACTTTTGATACCTTGAGGATTAGTAGATCTATAATTATTCTTTCATTGGTTTTTCCAGTTTCCCAATGGGTTTACTTGGTTGTTCCCCCATTGCTGGTTATTACCACCCAAATTATTATTCCAGTTAAAGTTGGGATTGTTCTTCCAGCTTAGGTTATAATAATTAGAATATGAGTTATTTTTCTTATTATTTATGACATTCAAATTTTCTAATGATGCTTGAGAATCTACCATTTGCCCTAATGAATTCTCTTCAATCATGGAAATAGGTTGAGAAAAATTCATTCCAAATTGGTCTAACATCCTTGAAATTGCAGCAACTTGATTTGCTAACATAGTAAATGCATTAATTTCAAGAATATTGGCTAATTTCCTTGGATTCACCCTCTCAGAAGGCCCTTGAAAATTATTGGTAGCCATCTCTTCAATTAAAGCATAAGCGTCATGAAATGGTTTTGACATCAATGAACCACCAGCAACGACATTGATAATAGATCTAAGAGAATAAATTAATCCATTTTAAAAGGTTTGAAATATTAACCAATCTGACATAGCATGGTGTGGACAGTTTCTTAAGATTTCCTTAATTCATTCTCATGCTTCATAAATAGATTCCCCTTCAAACTAATTAAGAGATGTAATATCATTTTTAAGCTTCACAGTTTTTATGGTGGAAAATATTTAGCAAGGAATTTTTATGCTAAATCACGCCAAGTTCTGATAGATCCAGATGCTAATGAATTTAACAAAATCTTAGCTTTATTCCTTAGTGAGAGAAAGAAAAAACCTAAGTCTTATGACATCATCTGAAACACCATCGTATTTAAATGTAGCACATAATTCTAGAAAATTGGTAAGATGTTATCATCTGATACACCATCATATTTAAATGTAGCACACAATTCTAGAAAATTGGCAAGATGTAGATCTTTAATTAACGATCCCCCAAACTGATTATTTGATACCATTTGGATAATAGCAGGTTTAATCTCAAATGAATTAGCCACTACATTAGGTTTTTGAAAACTACAATGAAGTTCATCTACATTAGGGTTGACATAATCTCTTAAAGATCTAAACTCTTGATGAATTTCAGCATTTAGATTAATTTGGTTTGCCAATTCAGTATTTTTTTTTCAAGATTTTTATTTTTTTATTTTTTCTGATATTTTTAAGAGTTCTTTGACATTCAGAATCGTAGGGCACTAGTCCTTCAGAACTTAAACTATGCATACACTAACATATAATAAAATAAAATAAAACATACAAAATAAGATACTATATTTAAAGTTTAAATAAGACTTTCTAAAATATAAATTTACTTAGTTAACATTCCCCGGGGCAACAACACCAAAAACTTGTTCCCGAAATTTTGTATATGTAAGGATTTATGAAGTTGACACCACTACTTGATGATTTTAATCCCCAACAACGACGTCAAAAACTTGATCATGATATTTTGTATATGTAAGGATTTATGAAGTTGACACCACTACTTGAAGATTTTAATCCCCGGCAATGACACCAAAAACTTGATCCCTGAATACTTAATACTTATGCACAGTATAACAATAGTTCTGATGGTATTTTTCACTTATATTTCTTAATTTTGCAACAAAACAAAAAACTTGTTTATGAAGAAAAATAAGAATTTAACTTTTTAATTTATATATATTTAAATTGGGATACTACGCAAGTGTACATATCATTATCAAGTAATTTAGGACTTTTTGATTAAGAGCTGATTATCGAACCCATAAAGAAGATTATGCAATATGCACTTTTTAGAAAGTTTTTCTACCTTTAAAAAGATAATTACTTAAACTAAAAACAAATTTTGTAGGAATTTTAAAATTTAAATATTTTTGCTATTTTTAATATTTTAACGAAATAGTAAAATGCTAACTAAAATTTTTGTAGAAGAAAAGTATTTAATATAAAAATATCTTTCTTCTTGTCATGAATCAGTAATAAGTATTGAAGTTCTATTATGGAAGTATGCAAATTGTGTTGTGTCAAATAGAATCAATAATATTCTTTACCCTTACTAGAGATGTTATATCTCTTGGTCAATGGATCTAGGTCTGAAACAGATCTACATGCTGCTAATGAAAAATTTCTGGAAGACATCTCTATGCAAGAGGAGTTCTATGTTCAAAGCTAATAGGATTAAATTCTGTGATGGTGATAGAAATTCTAAATATTATCATGCCTGTATCAACTATAAGAGGAAATGCAATACTATTCATAAAATCACAACCCAGGATGGACAACTGATTCCATCTGCTGATGGTATAGCTTTGAATGTTGTCCAATATTTTCAAGAAATTTTCCAGCAACCTCTTGTACCCAAGCATTCCATTCAATGCACTCTTGAAGGGAGTTCACTCAAAGCCTTTCACTCATTGATGTTCCTGAGGAGAATGAAATATGGGAAGCACTCAATTCTATTGACAGTTCTAAGGTTGCTGGACCTGATGGGTTCACAGCTGATTTTTACAAAAAGGCTTGGTTGATTATAAAAGGAGATGTTATTGCAGCAGTCCAAATCTTTTTCTAGGGTGCTGATCTCCCTAAATTTTTCTCCTCCACTACTATTACTTTGGTTCCCAAAGGAAAAGCTTCTCATAAATGGGATAATTTCAGACCTATCAGCCTTACCTCCGTTATTTCAAAGATTATCAGAAAGGTTTTGGTCAATAGATTACAACCTCGCTTGAATCAAATTATCTGCAGAAATCAGACAGCTTTTATCAAGGGTAGAAGCATAGTGAATAATGTTCTCTTGGCCCAAGATTTGGTAGTAGATCTGGACAAACCAACTAGAGGAGGTAATATTATTCTCAAATTGGATATCAGCAAAGCATATGAAAAATCAGTTGGAACTTTATTGAACCAGTTCTCAATGCCAGAGGATTTTCTCCTTCTTTTGTTTCTCTAATCATTAGATGGCTGACAAACAATTTCATTCAGTCTTTATTAATGGAAACTCACATGGCTTCTTTAGTGCATCCCGAGGTATTAAACAAGGTGATCCACTCTCTCCTACCATCTTTTTTTTAGTTTTTGACTACTTATCCAGAGTTTTGAATGAGATGGCTATCAGGAAACCTCACTCCCTTTATAGTCATAGATCATCCATTGTAACAAATCATTTGGCTTTTGCTGATGATATTATTATCTTTTTCAAAGCCTCCAAACCTGCTGTTAGAACCTTTATGCAGTGCTTGAAGACTTTCCAGGATATTTTTGGAATGAAATTGAATACCTAGAAGTGCACTTCTATTTTCAGCAAACATTGCAAGAGTGAGTTTAAGAATTGGCTCTCAGACTTAACTGGCTTTACAAACAGCTTCCTTCCTGTGAAATATCTGGGATGGTTTCTGATCAAGTGGAGAACTAAAAAATTTCAGTTTGATCATATCCTTAAAAAGATTCAATGCAAACTGGACGCTTGGGAGAACACTTATTCATCCAATGTGGGTAGGATAACCCTTCTGAAGAGTGTCTTATCTTCCATTCCATGTTATCTATTGCAAATGAATGTTATAAGAAAGGCTACTCAAAGATTATTGGAAGGAATGTTTAATAGATTCATGTGGGTTGGCCAAAGAAAACAAAAACACTGGACTTCTTGGGTTAAAGTTTGTAAACCTTTAAAGGAAGAAGGTTTAGGCTTTAAGTCCTTCCCTCAATTAATGCACACTAATCCTTGTAAGCTCTGGATTAAACTTAGATTGACTCTCTTTGGGCAGAATTCTTAAGAGGTAAATACAATAAATAACAACACCCTAGTCAAATTTCTTATGGTTTGGGGGACTCTCCTATTTGGAAAAATATGCTTCAGGTTAGGGAGGAAGCTGAAGAAATGTTTGTCTGGGAGATTGGTGAAGGATTGGTAAACATTTGGTAGGATAATTGGTCTCTGGAAGGCAGCCTGCTCCAAGACCACATTGCCCCACCCTTTCCCATGTTAGTTAAGTATCTATGCGAGAATGTCAATTGGAATCTAAACACTATCCTTCCATTCTGCAGCCCATCTCAGCTCTATAATATACAGAAAATCTCTATTATCCAAGGGAAAAATGATAAAATTGTAACTAAAAAGAACCTTTCTCAACCTACCCCTCTTCAATAGGTGGTGGATTGGGGTCATATGATTTGGAACAAGTTTCTTACTCCTTCCATGTCTTTCTGCGTTTGGAGACTGTTCTCTAAGCTGATCCCCACTGATGATATATTGAAATTGAAGGATCTTAGAGGTCCCTCTAGATGTACCTTTTGTCTGTCAGAGGAGGAGACCCTTGCTCACCTTTTCATTTCCTTTCCTTGGGTAAAACAAGTTTGGCATTTTATTCTAGCAAAGATTAATGTTCCTACCATAAATCTCTCATGGAATCTTTTCTAAAATTGTTGGTCTGATTGGAGAGGTGCTAAACTTCTAGATATCCCTATTATTGTGGCTTGGTTTGTTTGGATAGCTAGTATGAAGCTACTCCCTTAGATGCCAAGGAAGTAGGTTTGAATTACATAGCTTATCTTCAAAAATTGATTAAATTTAGGAAGTTTAGAGCTGTACTGAAGCTGGCCCCCTCTTCCAAACTTCATATTATTAAAGTTCTAAAGAATTGCTGATCTCTACCTTAGAATGGCTAGATTAAGGTCAACACTGATGGTAGTTATACTCCACAACTTGCAAATATTGGTGGTGTCTTCAGGAATCAAAAAGGGAAGTGCATTTTATATTTTCAGTCTTCTGTTTTGGCTGTGGATCCACTTGAGGCTGAATGTCAAGCTATTTTTTTGGCTCTTTATTTTGCTAAAGCATGCAATTTTAACCAACTATGAGTTGAATCTGATTCCTTACTTCTTATCAACATCATAAAGGGTTCTTCTGTTATCCCCTGGAACTTAATTTGCTGGATTTTTGTGATTCATCTCCTGCTGAAGAATTGCTCCATAGTTTTCACTCACATACATAGAGAAGGTAATAGACCATCCAATTGGTTGGGTAGAAGGGGTCTCCAAACAAAAGTCTCATTGGTTAGCAAGAGGATTCCTCCTCCACTGGCTTTCCTATTGTCCAGTGACCTTCTTTCTCTCCCTTACATTAGATAGTCTACTCTTTTTTATTGTCTTTCCTTTTGAGAGGTTGCCTTCTTCTTATAGGCCCTCTTCACTTGTTTTGTAACTGTTTTGTTTTTAATGGAATAGAGAAATGCTCCTTATATATATATATATATATATATGATCAAAGTTTCCATAGGTTTTTTGAGGGGCTCACCTTGCGGTTCCCTTGGTTTTTGTAACTTATATGGTTTTGTTCCCATAATATAGTTAGAGCAGTGCTCCTTCCACAATATATATATATATATATATATATATATATATATATATATATATATATATATATATATANCGTTAGATGCTGGAATTATCTACCCTATTTCAAATAGTGCATGAGTTAGTTCAATTCACTATGTTCCTAAGAAAGGATGAGTAACTGTAACTTTGAATGATCATAATGAGTTAATACCTACTAAACAAGTTACAGGGTGGCGAATATGCATTGATTATAGAAAATTAAATCTTAAATCATTTTCCACTACCCCTTCTAGATCAAATGCTAGATAGACTAGCTGGGCACAAATAATTTTATTTTCTGGATATATATACCATTTATTACCAAATTCAAATATCTCCTAAGGATCATGAGAAAATAATATTTACCATTCCTTATGGTACTTTTGTTTTTAGAAGAATTCCCATTGGTTTATGTAATGCCCCTACTACTTTTCAAAGATGTATGATGGCAATTTTTTGTGATTTAATTGAAAAAGGGATTGAAGTCTTTATGGATGAATTTTCAGTGATTTGGAACTTCATTTGACTCATGTTTAGAACATTTATCTAAAGTTCTTAAGCAATGTGAAGAAACAAAAAAAATGCCAATTTATGGTAGCAGGAGGAATTGTATTAGGACATCAAATATCAGAAAATAAGGAAAAATGCCAATTTATGGTAGCTGGAAGAATTGTATTAGGTCATTAAATATCAAAAAATGGTATGGAAGTAGATCATGATAAATTTCAAGTGACTGCTAATTTATCTTATCCAACAAATGTAAGGAAAATTTGGAGTTTTTTAGGACATGTTGGATTCTACAAGTGATATATTAAAAACTTTTCTAAGATTGCTAAGCCTTTATGCCATTTACTAGAGAAAGATGCAATTTT
>JXCR01131551.1:7301-23065 GCA_002079205.1 Phalaenopsis hybrid cultivar
AAGATATGGTGTACCCTAGTTCCAAGTCAACACCCAGGGTCAATCCTAAAGTCAAGTAATCCTATAGGGACTCTTCTTGAATTCTCTCATAATGGTCTTACCTACTAAATGCTAGAGGTTAAGATAAATATGTGAAACTTCAAGTTGAGTAAAGAGAAGAGTTTTGAATTTCTAATGATGAGGGTACCTTTTCTAGTTTTCTAAGACTAGTCAATAGGAAAATCCTATGGCTAGACCTAGGCTACTGAAGAAGTTTCTAGACCTCAACCAAAAGTGAGGTCAACATGACCCTTCATGGAAGCAGTGATTCTTTGCATAGACTTTTAGTGAAACTTTTTTTTAAAACTAAAGAATTTAATCTAGAAAATATTATATCAAGTTCAGGTGTAATGTAAGCTACTAATTACTTACAAGCTTTTCTTACAACTAAACGTAAATGCAGAAATTTTAAACTATGTTACATGTAAAAGAGAGTTCTAATTATGAAAAGAATATTTCCCCTTGCAATTAGTTTATAATCTGAGTAGGAATAAAAAGTTTTAAGGATTTAAATGATTTATTTTGACAAAAAGGAGCATACATATTCTTTACCCTCTCCCGAGTGCATAAAGAACATCAGCTAATCTAAAGTAAGTTTGTGATTGTGTGGTAGTGTTGAGTAGAATATAGCCTCTTACATCTAGATTACCCACTGTACCCTCCCTATAGGACTTACCAGGGAGTCAGGTTCTAACTCTAAACCAAATTGTTAAAGAATCTAGCCTGTCACCCTACAAACACCAATTCTACGCTCATCAAAACTTATCTCCCTATCTATTTGCACTCTCCTTAGATTTTGGGTAGCCCTCCTCATAAGGTTAGTATGGTACTAGCTAGTTAGGTGAAATCATAGTTCTTTCGGGTCATTACATTTCACAATGGATTTTAACATTATAAGTGGCCACTGTACAAAGTAAATGAAGAACTAGTGAAAATACCATCACAATTTTGGGGAAAAAAGAAATTCTAAACAAATCAAATCCTCCACATGATTACTTCTTATTGCAAGGAGAAAGAAAAAGAAAACTACTTAGATTCATGGGGATAAAAAGATAAAACAAGATATATAATAAAACTCAAGTTCATAAAATAAAACTTAAATAAAAGTACAAATACTTATCCTCAACTCTTCGTCAAGCAATCCTCTGAATTTCCTTGATTTTCTTGACTCCAATAGACTCTTATAAGACTCACAAAACTCCAACAATAAAAAAAGCACACAACTCTCACACAATGGTGGCTGTCACTTTAATGAGGATCCAACCTACTATAAAACGACTCTACACATAAACACACTTTTCATTTGGAATTCATCCATATATGCAAAGCTCTGAAAATCACCAAGGTTTCTTCAGACACCTTTTCAAAACTTGCCTAAATTCATAGAATAAAAGGGGTAACCGTTTGTTGGCAGGGAATATCGATCAAGTTGATTTTGTAGTTTTCAAAAATAATTTTTAGATTTTAATTAATACATATAGATAAATTTGATTTTGAAAAAGTTGTATGTTAATTTTGAAAAATAATGTTTCAATTGTGAAAATATGAGACCAAACTAATCTCATATATACAATAGTTTAAATGATCGAGCATAACTCCACAAATGATTCATCTAACCTGAGGAATAGATAGTAATCTTACTAGTTATGCTCGTATAAATGAACTAAAAGATTTATGACATTCGTTTCGTCTGCAAAATCACTTTTTATATAAGTCGACAAGTTCCACTATCTAATATGGAAGATTAGATATGGTTTATTTTAAGTTAGGTTCCAAAGTTCCCTATAAAGGCAAGCCCCTATAGTTAATTAAATCTTAAGTGACCAAGGTCGCTCATGAAGACTCTCAATTAAGACTAGTGATTTGGCCCTCAAGAATTCCAAAGTTTAAGGTTTTCAAGGCTGTACATTAGAGGTTCAAAAGGGATTGGACCGAGTAGGAATAGTTATTTTCAGGAATCCAAGTGAATGAAAGGTAGGAGATGTCTTTGATCCAGGGAAAACCCTGGTGGTTTCCCAAGCTATCCTATTATTTGGCTTTAATTTTGAAAAAAAGATTATTTAACATTTCATCCTTCCAATTTTATTACTTTAGGGCTTACACTCGCATGATACAATCATGTAATTAGCCCAGAAGATAGGAGGATTTACATCATAACGAACGACAACCTAGGAGCCTAAAAAGAGTTAAGGCTTAGATTGCACAACATGATTATGCAAAAGCCTAAAGTTGTGTTGAGCATTTATACTGTACTAGATGGACTACTTCAAAGTCCTATGGCTTTTTATTTAATTATAAAGAAAGATATGTTGTTGTAGATCTGTTTGGCCTCTTAAGGCTATTTTTTTCCTGTTCATCCCTGTCATGCTGCCTACGGTATTAGCTTCAAGCTCCTTATTGAAGTAGCAGTTCTAAGGTCTAAAGTTCAAAAGGTTTTACCATGTGTATATTTCAATACTTATGTTTTGTTGTTATTCAAGCATTATGGGGGGGTTAAAGTTGATTAGAGTACCACCGATTAGAATCCCACAGTCCCCTCATTTTGGTACCACTATTTTCTTTTAAATTTACTTAGTCGAAAGGAGTTTTTAAGCTCATTTAAACTGGAGAGATCTCATTAAAAACCGTGGGTTATCTCATCTGAGGGACTCTCATAAATTCAAAGGACGTATTATGTTTGTTTTATTGTTTTGAAAATGTAGTTTAAGTTTAATTTTAAATAAAATCTATCTTAATTTTAAAAAAAATTAATTTGATTTCTAAAAAACTATCTCAACCAAGTATGCATAATGCATTAAAATGGTAATAAATTGCAAGAATAAAATGACATTAAAAAAAAACTATAAATGCGTACCAATCATCTTCTCGTTGTTCCCGCTAAAATGTTAGCATCCATAATCAAGTATATACTGCAAAGTAAAATTAAGAGTAACTACTAAGTGGTAGTGAAGCCTCAATGGTTTAAATTCCAAAGAAACCACAATTCATAATTTCGTCGGTCCCAAGGGTTTTAAGGATGATTTTCTGGAACAAAGCAAAATGAGTTCAATTATTCTTCAAAATGTCCAAAAGAATATAAAAGTATTTAACAAATAACCCTAAACAACTTTTAAGAATCCCTTAGACTATCTCGAGTTAATTTGAACTTATTATATTGTTGAATAGATCATCCCAGGGTTTTTTAGGTTTAAACTGCACCTAGTTCCTTATCTCAATTAACCCATGAGAAAGAGGGCAAGCAAGTTCGAGCTTGTAGTGTTTGAGGGAGGTTCATTATGGTTCCATTTCCAACTAATCCTTAAGCATCCTTGGATTGAACTAAGCTCACTACAGAGCTCAAAAGACACCGTGGTAGATGTGTAATTTGGAAGAAAGAGGTCAAATTAATAATAATTAATTAGAAGATCAAACTATGACTTATCTATTGGTTTGGAAATTCTAAATTGGTGAGCTATTGACTTCCTAACTTATATCTCAAACATTTAACCATTCAAATCAATTCATCTTCTAATGTTCAACATTGGGATAATTACAATTATACCCTTATTCCTTAGATATTGTGTTAATTGGTTGTTACCTGTTGCCCTCATGTCTCAACCACTTTAGGATGTTACTTAGGATAAAAATATTGCCCATAAAGCTTTTAAACCATCCAAAACTTATAATCAGGGTGAAAGGGTGGAAACTATAATTTTGCCCCCAAGGTGATTAATACTTAATTTTCTGTGATTTAAATAAATTTTAGAGTATTTAATTAATTTAAAACTAAATATAAGTCAAATATTTGTTTGTTCCACATAATTCGCCTCTGTTCACTAAGCATAGCAGTTGTTTTATTTTATTTTTATGATTTTATACACCAAGTTATGAATTTTCTTAGTTTTTGAATTAATTTAAATAAAAAATAGGCTATTTTTCTATTTATTCACATTGACGCCATGTTTCCTTGGTATCTCTGAGCTTTTCATGCGTCTGCGCGCAACTGGATGCTGCCTTTTGAGTCAGGTGTCATGCGTCCTGCCTTTACCACTCCATCTATTCATTCGACATGATCTGATCCGTCCGTCCAAAACATGTTACCGGACGGCTCCTGGTCATCGTCCCCAAATGACCTAACCTGTTAATCATTCTCTTTCTAACCCTAATTTCTCCCTAGATTCTCAACCAAATCAAGTAGGGTTTGTTTCTACATTTGCATCTGACTGATACAAAGACATCTATATGGCCCCATTAGTACCAATTGATGGGTGAAACCTACTCTGTTGCAGAAATAGAGAGGTTTCAAGCAATCTGAGTTCTTCCTGGTGAGGAATCTCATCAACAGATACCTTCTCTGGAACTCGGGCTTTAGTAGCCCTCTGAATCCTTCAACTATGATTTCTTCTTTGTGACCTAGTTAATGGTAGGGACTTTGAACTAGATCTGATTTCTAATACTGATGGCAGGGCGATAAATTCGTTAACTGCATCTTCAACAATAATAACTTCCTTTCCTTTCACAAACGGCACGGTAGGCACAGTGATAGTGAATCTAATGGCAGTAGGTGTAACAAATCTTGAGCGGACATATGAGGGAACAACAGACTTGACGAGTGTCAGGGGTAGCAGTAGTTTTCACCTTCTTACAGGAAGGGAAATCTTGTGGACAGTTTGAGTTAAACTTGACCGACAACTCCTATACTTCCGGAGTGATGACTTTCATGACAACAAATGGGACCATTCCAAGTGCAACCTTGAGTTCGTCAAATCTAACTCCAAACTTGATGGTGGGGGCGACATTATGGGCATTGCGACTAGTCGGCTAGTTGCAAGAGAAAGTGAGCATCGGGAACGCCATTGTAATAGCTTCAAAAAGAAAGTTCTAAGGTTAATATTTAGCCAATATCATGTAATTCTAGTGCTAACACTAAAAATTAACAAGGGTCTCTTTGTGGATTGGGCAAGTCTTTCTTATTTTTATTTAATTTTAGTTTGTGAAGATTTTAAGATTTAGTAAGGTAGATTAAAAGTAGGAGAACTTAATTAATTAAACAGGAAATGTTAAAAGGAAAAAAAAATGCAACAATTTGATTTAATTTGCAAAGCAGAAAACCAAAGCCAAAAAGATACCATGAGAAAAGTAACGTTTAGGACCCAGTGCGGGACCAACTTCACAACTCACATTACCTAGGTGGAACTAATTCACCAACGCACCTATCGGGGGTCTGATCACATTTTTTATATGCAAATATTTATTAAGTTGACACCACTACTTGAAGATTTTAATCCCCGGCAAAGGTGCGAAAAACTTGATGTGCCCCAAGTGTGTGTTATTTTTATGTGTTTTATATCAATTTAATTCCCCTAAGACGACGTCAAAAACTTGACCCAACCCAAAGTTACGCAGTAATTTATCTTTCAAATATATGACCAAAAACTTGACCTAATTTATATTAAGTATTTAATGTGTAAAATTTAAATGTTATATAAAATATATAAATTAGTTAACACACTATGGGTTTTATGCAAGTGCACGTATTGCTTAAAGTAATATAGGGATTTCCTTAAAAATCCTAGTATTGATCCCATGAAGAAGCAAGGTAAGAGGTCCTTTGTCAAATTCTAGTTTACTACTATCAGTCCTTAGTTTGGAAAATCAATTTAAGTGGTTTTTCTAACAAGTACTCCTAAATGTAAGTCTTAAGTTTAAAACAACTAATAATTATTCCTAATTGAATATATTAATTCTAAAGATAATCCTTTTTGGATGAATTGGTTTGGAGAATTTTGAGATGTTAAAAATGACTATTCTTATGTAGTGAATTGGAAAACATAAAGGAATGAGATACATTAAATATTCTATGTGCCAAATAGGAGCAATTTTAATTCTCTACCCTCAGTCAAGTGTTATAAAGAATCGCTAGCTAATCTTAGGTTCAGTCTCTAAATCTGAGGTCAGGCTGGGAGGATACTGGCTCTCACTCCAGAGCTCCCACTTCCCTTCCCCTGAAGGCTAACTTCCGCTTTATTTCTTAAACACTAAGACCAAATTGGGGATTTTAACTATCATATATATTTCCCTATTTATTTGCACTTGACCCCCATGAACTTTACCATCCATGGAATTTTAATGTGGTTCCACTTTGTTGAGAATTACACCGCCCTCTCGAGCCTTAATGCAATTACAATAAATTTTAACAGTACAATGGGCCCTTATTGTAATGTAAAGGAAGTACAAGTAAAAACCATCACATTTATAATAAAAAATTCTTCTAGCATGCAACCCAATATCCTAAACATGAATTCTACTCATTACAAAAGAAAGTAAAAGGAAAACAATGACATAATCTTCTCATACCATTATTTCCTAATAAAAAGAATGAGTAAAAAAGATACATCACAAAGCACGATGAAAATACAACAGAAAACTTCTTTTCATCGAAGAAAATCTACTAGATAAATGTTTACAAAATCATAAGATAATGAAGAACACAATACTTAGCTTTTTTCCCTTTGAAAAAAAAGATAAAAATCTCTCTCACAAAGTCTCCTGCTGATCCATGCAATGCTAGTACATCTTCCTATAGATTCTCTCAAAATCCCCTCTTTAATCTCTCCAAAAAGGTAACAATCTACATTTCTACTCCTATTCTAAGATCTATAAACAGTATCCACATTGTTCCACTCACACACACACTTTTTCTGACATAAAATCACTATTATAGTATAAGGACAAATTTCTAAAGAGATGCCTCAAGCAACCTTCCAAAAATTGTCCAAATTCAATGTATATGGGCAAATAACCATCTCTGGCATTGTCAGCGCCATTTTTGGGCCCTATCGGTGCCGTTTCTTGTCATTCTCTAAACTCTGGCGTCGTCGGCACCACCCTGCAGTAGGTCCACCGTTTTGCTCTATTAGGCTCTATTTTAGCTCCGTTTCACCCCATTTCAGTTGTGTTGCATTCATAACAGATAGACCTACAAAATAAGCATGAAAATAACTTTTATTTAAAGTGTAATTTTATTCAAAAATGTGTGAGAAGTGTAAATGAAATTAAGCATAGAAAAACATATCGAAATGTGCCCAGTTAGAATTTTCTTTCTTGCTCATTTTTACTCCAAATTGCACCATTTTTGCTTCATTTTCTCCAAAAATCCATTTCTTATACCTGAAATAAAAAATATACAAAATACCTTCTTTTAAAGTGTAATATCATTAAAAATCATTAAAATTGAGCATAAAATATATATGAAAAAGTAGGTAATTTTTAAGCGTATCAAAATTCCCAAAACTTAAATGTTACTTGTCTTCAAGTAACACTTTTACGACATAAAAATATAACTTATGATACAAAGTTTAACTTCTAAACTTCTATAATTTGGTCTACCAAATATAACATCACAACTTAAGAAAATTTTTTTTAACTTAAGTCAAAACTAAAAGTGTAAGAATACATAGTAGTCAAGTCTAAGATTTCTGATTCTATATTCATTTTAAGAAGAATTGCGATTTATCATATTAAAGTTACTTAGAATATTCATATAAAAAAAAATTCATGAGATCTTTCTTAGTGAGGATGCTAATACTCAAATATAAGTTTAGAAAATGTAATAAAGCCTTCTTCCTCAAGTTGATTCAAGTGAAGCCAATTTTTGATTAGGCATCTCCTCAAGCTTCTCCTCACGTAATTTTCTTTTCTTTTCTTTTTATTTTTATTTTTCTTTTCTTTTTCTTTTAGCTTTTCTTTTTCTTTTCTTTCAGGATCATTTTCAATCCTTTATTTCTTTCTTTTTCAAGTGAGGATTATTAAATCTAGATAGCCTTTAATGATTTTGAACTTCACTATCCTCTTCTTAAAGTTAAAATTTGTTCACATTCCTTCACTTTATAAATTCATATTAGCTTTGAAGAATTTTCATAAGGTCTCATTCTTTTCTTCTTACATGAAACTCTAAGATTCTTAATACTTTAAAAATACAATTTCCTTTACTTTAAATAGAAAAAACATAGTCTTATCCTTTTATACCAAACATCTTAACTCTAGAATTAACTTTCATTATTGAAAAATTTTACTTAAGTCTACTATAAATTTAGAAACTCAAATATAGTTATCTAAAGTTAGCCTCTAATACCGAAAGTCATGTCAAATTAAATTTTGAAAATATAGTTAATTGAGGACAAATAAAATTTAATTTCTTTCTTTTAAGAGAAATTTTTCTTCCCCCCAAAATTGATTTTTAAAATATTTTTTGCAATTAATTCCATAAAGTGTAGGAGGAAAAAAAAGTAAAAGTTGAATCTACTTACTACTACAACATCCTATCAAATTCATATACATTCATAATCAGGATAGAATGTCTGCAGGTGAAAGTAAATCTAGCCTAAAACATGCTTGCAATAATATTAAACTAAAAGGAAGTATACTAACTTTAAAATTTTATTTTTCTTCCTATGCATAAACTTGATTTTTAACATGTATAACATTTAGTACAGAAGATATAAGTAGGAAGAAAAATAGTTTAGAAATTCTATCTACCAAAAATGTCTATAAAAACATCTTCAATTATTTATCAGGATAGTAAAAATTTAGTAGAAACTAAATCTAAACTAAACATGCTTGATAAAATTTAAAGAACGTTTTAACAAGCAGAACAAGTATCGTCAAAGAAATATATATATTTATGTGTTCTCCAAACCTTTATATTATTGTAACACAAACATAAGCACACATGAAAAATGAGGTCTATTCTTCCTTTAACTCATCACATCTCACTAAATTACTTCCAATTTCTAATGGAATCACTATACAAATATATTGGGTACTTATAAATGATTTTATAGATTATAATCCCACATATAAGATTATCCCTTATATATTGGTTCTCGAGCACCAACACCAGACATCACCATATCCCAATAATTGAGCACCTCAAGTAATTATAAGTACATTGTAAATTCATTCACATGTTACTCATCAAATAGATTAGCTACTCTTACCAAGTGAAAATAATGTCAAAGAAAAGAAGTAATATACGCAAAATACCTTCCTTTGAAGTGTAATATCATTAAAAATCATTAAAATTGAGAATAAAATATATATGAAAAAGTAGGTAATTTTTAGGAATATCAGGGTCCGACAACACACAAAGATAAAAGTCCTAATGAACTCCCGACCCTCTCTGTTCAAAAGTGATTGAACAGATGATCCTAAAGTCCGAAAGAGTTGATCGTAGTTACCCAAGAAAGAAATGGGAGAAGCATGCCAACGGAAGAAGGGTAATCTGGTCCATAAGGGACATTGACACATTACCGATGTATGAAGACAAAACTTCCTTATCACAATGGAGAGAGAAACTTGTCCTAATAGAGTCCCCAAAAGCTGTCGGTCGCCAAATTATAAATTTTTGGTTGATTCCGACTTACTATTTACTTGCACAGTATAACAATGTCTTTGAAGATATTTTTCACTTATGTTTCCTTACTTTGGAACAGAAACAAAAACTTGATCCTGGAGAAAATAAGAATTTAACTTTTTAATTTATATATATATATATATATATATATATATATATATATATATATATATATATATATATATATATATATATNTTTTGATTAAGACATGAATATCGAACCCATAGGAAAAATAAGCAATATGCACTATTTATCAACAAACCTTCTATTTTAAAAAGACAATTACTTAAACTGTAGATATTTTCACAGTAGGTAAAATTCAATTCTTTTTGGTATTTTTGATATTTGATAAAATAATAAAACTTCTAAAGATAAGTCGAGTTTATGTAAAAGAAAAGCACTTGATATGAAAATATCATTATCCTTATCATGAGTCACTAATAAGTATAGGAATTTTGTTGTGGAAGTATGAAAATTGTGTTGTGCCAAATAGGAGCAGTAATATTCTTTACCCTTACTAGAGATGTTATATAAAGCATTGGCTAATTTAAATTTTAAATAGTTCTGAAGACCGGCTAGGTAGGGAATATATTAGCTCTCACTCTAACTCTAGAGTTCCCTCGATTCCCTCCACCTTGGGGCTCACATCTCGTATCATAACCTAAAATAATAAACCAAGTTAGGGGCTTTAACCTGTCACTTTAAAGTCCTTAAACTCTACACCCTTTAAAGATTATGTCCCTATTTATATGCACTAAATCATATGAATTACATTCTCATTCATACAGCCTTATGAGATTCTTTTCAATTGTTGACTGAGACAATACTAGCCCGGTTCTTACATGTTCTCACAATAAATTTTAACATCTAGATAGGCCAAATGAAGAAGTAAATGAAGTGCATAGATTTAAATCATCACAACTTCTTCCAACATTAAAGATCAATAGTCTCCACAACTTCCATCCAAAACTTTTAATTACTTATCATTTTAAAGAGAAAGATAAAGAAAATTACTCAGAATCCATAGAGAAAACGAAACCACACTTTAATTTAAATGTATAAATAATTGTTAAACCAATAAGAAGTCTCGATTAAAACCAAAAGTGGTTTAAAAACAAAAGATAAAAACTTATCAAAAATACTCCACCAAACTCTTGAAGTTCCTTTAAATCTCTTCTCTTTTACAACACTCTTCACTCTCAAAATAAAACTAAAAACAAAAAGGATAAAGTAAATTTTTGGTGTTTGACAATCCCTCCAAAACTATCTCTCAAAACTCCCCCTTTCTAACACTTTTCAGAACTTTCAAGCACGTTTCAAAAAGTCTCAACTTCCCTCTTTTATAAATCTTCAAGAGGTGCCTTGATAAATTTTCAAATGTGCCCCAATTCGATGTATTTTCCAAAGGATGCCTCTTTTCACAAGATTTATAGGTGCCTCTAATGTCCCTTGAAAGTTTGAAAAAATGAAGTAAACCGTCACATAGCTGCCTCTGGCACTCAAGCATGGGGTCTCTGGCACTTAGGCACGACCTTCTTTATTTTACTTGCGCTTAAGCGTCGGATCTGGCGCTTAGGCGCCAAAACTCTTTTGCACCATTTTCACATTTTTGCTCCAAATTTGATCCTTTTTCACTTCTTTTAGCATTTTTCACCTCTTTACTTATACCTTACAGAAAAACGCACAAATACCTTCCATTAAAGCGCAATATCTCAAAAATAGGTATAAAAATGTGTCCTAAAATACTATATATTTTAGGTGTATGAAAATCCCTCAAACTTAAAATGTTACTTGTCCTTAAGTGACACTTCAATCTTTAAAAACCAAATAAGTATGATATGTATATGAGTTTTTTTAGGAGTTTCTAAAGTTTAGATTTAGAAATATAGTAGTCCAATTTAGAAAAACATATTCAGTAAATGAGACCAACTTAAAGTTTAGAAATTTTTAATTTTAACAAATATAAAAATTTCTCTAAAAACACTATATATTTTTCATGTATCAAATTTCACTTCCCTAATATAACTTCATATACATGATCATTTTTCTTTTCAAATCAAATTCACTTGTAGCATATTTGAGAACAAATAAAATTCAAGTTTTGAAAATATTTTTCATCTCCCCAAACTTAAATTTTTAACAAGATTAAACATTTTAGCAGCAAATATATATATAAACAGGAATGAAAATTGAAATAACATGCTTACAGGAATTTCTATACCCTAATTATACAAGTATAAACTAACAACATGAGTAAAATAAATTTTGGATCAATTTTCTATCCTTTTTTTTTCAATTCAACATGTAGAGATTCAATAGACTTCTAAGTGGCGGGTACAAACATAATAACAAACTAACACACTAACTTTGATTTCTAGTTTCAACATAAAATCAAACACACTAACAAGATAAAAGAAAAATATAGGGTAGCAGTTTTCTGAGTTTAAAATTTAAAACTAAGGTTAGCAAGATTTTCAATTTTTCACAAGACATTGAAATAAGTTCAATCCTAACTAACTAAAACACAATAATTACCACACATCAATAATTACTACCCTAGAATTTTAAAATAAACTACTAACAAAACACAACATCACAATACAATTAAACAAAATAAAAGCCTCACTCATCACATAGTCTAAACAGGTACACAAATGCAAATGTAACAAGTCCAAACCACATAGCCAACACATATTACAAACATAAAAATAAATCAGACCTCCTCCTCCTCCTCATCAGAATCACCGCTATTCTAAACATTTGTAGACTCATAATCAAGGTATCTAGGATATGGAGGAAATTGCACTCCTTGGTTACCCCTAATGAGGTTTTCCAAAGATGAATGAAATTTCTCCTCAAAATCACTTTTTATCCTATTATACCCATCAATATGATCTGCAAAGCTTTCTAAATTTCTTACCTTATCTACGGTATATTTGATATTGTTCATCATCCTCTGCAATAATTGACTTTGAGTTTCCGTAGACTGACCTCTGGAAGTAGAAGCTCATGAGGTAAATGGTTTAGATGTAGAAGCAGTAGAGGTAGAAGCAGCAGACGTTATCATTCCATAACTCCTTAAAAATCCTCCTCTTCGGCCAAAAATAGAATGCTTCAAATATGACTTCACATTTACACTTATAATTGGTTTTAGAGGCAACAATACTTCCTTCCAGATATCATATCTCACTCCAACATGCTCACATAAAGAAAAGATTAAGGAAGCAAATCCTAAACCTGCAGTAGTAATGCAGTGGAAGAACTGATGATCATATGATAAATTAAAGCTCTAATATTGAAAAGTTCCATTCCTGAATACAATAGTTCAATGTTGCTCTCTCTCTGGTAACTTCACTGAGATGATTTGTTGGTAATAGACGAGCTGAAATAAAATAGTGCCACTCCTTTGAAGGTGCACTTAATTTTGAGGTGTAAAAATTGACTCTTCTCTCATTTGTGATTTTTTGGAGTCCTCTTCCAACAATCAAGTAGAAAATAATCTCATCTAGCTCCGTCTCAGTAAGACTATAGTTCACATAAAAATATAAAGTATCAAGTGGTAGATGGTAAAATATATTGATCACCTCCGGTGAAAAAGGTACCAATTTTCCTCTAATCATGACTCAATCATCTTCAGCCTCAGGAAGGTTTTCATAGAACTCCCTAACTACAAAAATAATGACCACAGCAGAAAAACAACAGAATCGTTCCCATTGTCAGTGAACAATCATATCTTCTACGGATCCACTTAGATTCTTGAAACATTGCTCTTAGATAAGTTTTCGTGATTGCAGAGAATCACTGTACATATCTTGAGCTTTCAAACTCACAAATTTGCTTGAATCAAAGAGTCTTTTTTCTTTACTCCCCTTCATTCTTGGTGTCATTCTACAAATTTCATAAAATTCCACAATAACTTAAAAAATCAAGCTAATCTACTAAACATAACTCCTATAAGCATAAACTACACTTTCTATGCAATTTCCATAGATTTTTCCTCATTTTTCACCATGAATAGTGTTTTTCGGGTTCTTCCAAATGTACTCAAAATACATGGTGAAAATCCAAAATTTTTACATAGAAGTGAAGCTCTTACCTTAAGTAATCCAAATCTAGCAAAATTTTCTCAATTCCACCAAGAAATCTCCATGAAATGGCTTGCCCTAGACTTCCAAATTGTGAACTCGAGAGGTTGAAGGTGACGACGAGAGTAAAAATGGCAATTTTTTGGGTTATTTTTCACTTTTAACCATTCACGAATCGGTTTTCATGAACCGACACTTAAGCACGAATAATTGGCGCTTAGGCATCTGCCTCTTGGGTTACATCATGCTTAAGCGCGAGAATGTGGCGCTTAGGCGTCAGTGCACAATTATTCATATTTTTAAACTTGAGCATAATGCACTATAAGCCTAAGTATACCACCTCTAAATGGTCTTATAACACTTAAATGACTATTTTCCTCTCCCTTATCTCTCCTTTTTCTCAAAATTCTCCAATGTAACTAATTCAATTTGAGGCTAAAATAACAAATTTTTTACACAAACAAACATATAAATTCATTCACAAACTAGTACAAGTACATATAACACTTAATTCTCAGTTCAAATAGTTTCGGATGAGAAAATCTTCTAAATACAAACATTAAACAAACTAACATAAACTCCAAAAACAATATTTAACACTTAACCAACGACTCCTAACAACAAACTTTAACACTTAACTTAATTCTATTCTTCATTTGTTGGAACAAATTTTGGTCTTTCATTAGTCTCTCCTTGAGAAATCGGATTATAAAGTTGATAAAACGGACGGTGGTGAAGAGCTCTGATACTATCTTCTTCTATCCATTTTTTTTAAGATACATCTCCTTATCTGCTTCCTCTATATTACTAGTATGACTAAATTGCATTTTTAACTACCATCTAATATGGCCTAGATGTGCATGAATCTCAATTACCTTTATCTCAAGTAAAGCCATGATAGTCTCAATTTTGTTGATCTTTTTCGATATTCCTTCAATATTAACAGCTAAGAGACCGTTATACATCTCTTGTGCACTTTGACTAATGAATCTCTTCCTCATGGTCTCTTCCTTCTTCTTCAAATCCATCTCCCATGAAAACATCTTCTCAAAATCTCTCTCTCTCTCTTAGACTTTTAGGACTAAAAATGATTTGGGGTGAAATTCCTTCACAAAACCCTTCTATTTATAGGTCTAAATCCCTCTAGTAACTCCTAGGTGACAATGACTTTATATATGCTTAAAAATATAAGAATTTGATGCTACTGCTAGAAGATTTAAATCCCCGGTAACGACGCTAAAAACTTGACAACGGTTATAGATTTGATTAAGGTGTGTATAAAATATTCAATAATTACAAAGTCACACTTATCAATGCAAGTATATGTATCGCTCAAGTAATATAAGGCTCTAATGGAGTTTTGGATATCGATCCCACAAGGAGTAATATTAGAGGCTATGAACTAAGATATAAAAAATCAAAACTTAATCACAACAATATAGTTCAAATTGCATATTTGTCACTAATAGGCCATTGAAATAAAAATATAATTTTAATAAACTTTTAATTAACTAATTTTACTAATAAAGTTTCTAATGTAAAGTTCAATATACAAGCAAGCATCCTTCTCCCTGTCAAGAAATTTAAATGAATGGATAAATTGAATCAGTTCAAATTGTATTGTGCCAAATAGAAGCATACATATTCTTTACCCTTTCGACCAGGCATGAAGAACTTTGACTAATCCTATGCTTGTTTACTGAATCTGCGGCTAGGCTGGGAAGATACCGGCTCTCACTTCGGAGCTCCCACGTTCCCCTTGCTTGAGGGTTAACATCTACACTTCAACACCCCAACGATAGGACCGAATTGAGGATTTTAGTCTGTCACTCTAAAATCTTCAATTCTATGCCCGATAATTTCATTTCCCATTTATTTGCACCTAACTTTCAAGGACTTTTACCTCCTTAAATCTTAAATGTAATCTTCACTTTAGTTGTAAAACTCAACATATTTTAACAAATTAATTGTCTAGATTGAAAGTAAATTAAGATTGAAGTGAAAAGATCACCACAACTTCTTTAACATTCTCATGGCATAACCAATTCAAATCACCATTTCACAAAACCTCAAGACAAGGAGAAAGACATAGAAAACTACTCAGAACTCATGGAGAAGATACGGCAAAACTTGGAATTTATATATAAAATCAAAGTCATACAAACTTTAATAAGGAAATACAACTTATCTCTAATTCCTCCCCAAGCAAACTCCTCTAAGTTCCTCTAAATCTCTTCATTTCTTT
>JXCR01131553.1:10480-24777 GCA_002079205.1 Phalaenopsis hybrid cultivar
TTGTCAGTAGTTTCTCTAAATTGATCCTAGTTAGAGAGATAGGTTTTTTCATATACATATGAACATTTGCTTCTTGTTTTTTAGTTTCCTCTATCTCTTTCTCAACTTCAGTCTCTTTTTAAATTTCAACATTTAATTCCCTTTCACTCCTGAGTTGACAACTTTAACTTGCTCTTTATCTTTATCTTTAGAGTTAATTTTGGTGTTACTAAGAAGAGTTTCCTTTGGCCTATTGCTAAGTGAGTTAGCAATTTGTCCCAATTTATTCTCTATATTTCTAATTGTAGCACTCTGACTTCGCAATTGATTCTCTATCTTTAACACCACTTCTTTCATAGACAACTTCTTCTTCTTAAATTTTTGGTAATTGTTAAAGCCAAGAGGATAATAAGGTCTATAGTTAGTACAACCCTAGTTGTTCCAGTTTCCTGCAGATTTAGCTTGATTGTTTCCCAAGTGTTGGTTTCCACCCTCAGAGTTATTATTCTAATTAAATTTTGGATGATTTTTCTATCCTGAGTTATAATAATTGGAATATGGGTTGTTGGCTCTATTATTAATAGCATTTAAAGTCTCGAATGATGGTGATTGAGAATCAATCTTTTGTCACAATGAGTTTTTCTCACTCACATGAGTTGTTTGAAGCATGTTCATTCCGAATTGGTCTAACTTTCTAGATATTGTGGCAACTTTAGAAGCCAAAATAGAGATCACATCAATATCATGAACACTGGCTACTTTCCAAGGGTTTACCCTTTCAGAGGGCCATTAAAATTTGTTCGTAGTCATCTCTTTGATTAAATAATATGCTTCATTAAATTATTTTGACATTAATGAACCATCAGCAACAGCGTCAATGTTAGATCTAAGGAACCCTACTAACCCATTATAAAATTTTTGAATAATCAACCACTCTAGCAAAGCGTGATATGGACACTTTCTAAGAAGTTCTTTAAATCATTCTTAAGCTTCATACATTGACTCACCTTCATACTTAGTAAATGAGGTAATATCACTTCTAAGCTTAGCAGTTGTTAAAGGTGGAAAATACTTAGCTAGAAATTTTTGTGTTAAATCACCCCAAGTTCTAATAGATCTAAGTGCTAAAGAGTTCAACTACATCTTAGCTTTATCTCTTAATAAAAAAGAAAAAAGTCTAAGTCTAACAATACCATTTGAGACGCCATCATACTTAAATGTAGTACATAATTCAAGAAAACTAGCAAGTGTAAGTTTGGATCCTCAGACGGAGTTCCCCCTATCTAATTCTTCCGTACCATTTATATTATAACGAGTTTCAACTCAAATGAGTTAGCCGCTACAATAGGGGTTTGTATGCTAAGGTGAATTTCATCTGCTATAGGGTTTGCATAATCACTTAAAGATCCTTATACACGATCATGATCACTTTAAACAATTTGATTATCTAAGTTATTTTGTGATGTGCTCATCATTTCTTTTAAATTGTGAAGTTTTGTTTATTTTTGAATTTTTCTCCTAGATTGTTTTAACTCAGAATCATAAGATATTAAATCTTCAGATCCTAAACTCTACATATAAAAGTAAAAGTTCAGAAAATAAATTTAACAAAACACTAAAAAATACTTAAAATTTTTTTTAACACACAAACAAACATTTATACAGGTAAACAACACTACAGTTTTCTTAAAATAAGTCCACGGTTCAACTAAAATTTATAAGTTAAAATTTCTATCGAATCATCGACAACGACGCCAAAAAACTTGTTATTGTGCTTCTATGTTGATAGTATAATTTTATGTGTTTATAGCAGCTACTTCTAATGATTTAGGTATTATTAATTTTAAAATATATTTTCTAATTATTGATTTAAGAAAATTCACTAGGATAAAAACGCAAGTGCACGTTTCGTTCAAGTAATACATGGCTCTAACGGAGTCCCAAATATCGATCCCAGGGCAAAGAAAAAACAATTTTTATAAACTGAGTAAAACTCTACTTAAACTGTAGGTAACTTATATGAGAATGAAGATTGAAATTATATCTATAAAAAGGAGCACTTGTACTTATTAATTCTATTTATAAACTTAATGAAAAAGACAAATGGTTATGTAGAAGAGTTCAAATTATATGGAAGTCCTTCTCCTTGCAATGAGATCATAATCAGTGTAGGAATCAAATGTTTATATATTTAAATGTAATTTTGTGACAAATAGGAGCATACCTATTCTTTACCATCTTCTAAGCTCATAAAGAACATTGACTAAGCTAGAGTTAAGTTTCTAAATCCTTGATTATGCATGGTAAATTCTTGCTTATCACCCTAGAGTACCCACGTAAGCCCTCAATTTAGCTAACCTAGCTTTAAGTTCCAAACCTTAGATCAAATTGGTTAAGGTTCAAGCCCGTCACCTAAGAATCACCAATTTACACCCGTCAAAACTTATCTCCCTATCTATTTGCACTCACCCCAAGGTTAATTTTTCTTCATATTAAAGGTTAGTGTCGTAAGTACTAATTGAGGAAAGTATAGCCCTCCCGGGTCATGACATTTTTACAATATGTTTTAATTTATGAATTGGCCAAATTACATATGAAAATTAAGCATGAAGTAATATACCATCACAATATTTAAATAAAAGTAATTTTAAATAATTCTAATCCTACACATGATTATTTCTCATCATAAGAAGAAAGATAAAGAAAATTACTTAGATTTCCTGAGAAAATACAACAGCACATGTATTGATTTTTAAAAACAGGTTTACACAATAAACTTTAACAAAACTCAAACAAAAATACAAAACACTTATCTCAAACTCCTCCCCAAGCAAATATCCTGAAGTTTCTATGAAGAATTCTAAACTCTCTTTACAATCTCACTCCAATAGACACACCCCCTCATCTAAAGAGACACACCCCACACACACACACACCTTAATTTAAATCTCACTTGAAGAGACACCCTTTATAATAATCCTCAAAATCCCTAAGAGTTACTTCAGATGCTCCATCAAAATTCATCCAAAAACATTGCTTCTTAAAAAAAAATCGATTCTGGTGCCTAGGCGCCCAACCGTGACACCTAGGAACCAGTCTTCTAAAAGTAATGAAATAAATGTCTGACGCCTAATTGCCCGGTCAAAATTTTTTTCTTTGCTCCATTTAACTACAATTGCTCCATTTTCGCTCAATTTGCTCCAATTTCTTAACCTATTGTACCTATAATCAAAAAAAAAAAATACATTCCATTAAAGTGCAATATCAGTAAAAAACAACATTAAGTGTATATAAATAAGTTGCACATTTTCAGGCATGTCAGCCTATTAGTCACTGTTGGTTGGTGTCACATGTAAAATTATATTAAAGGCAACCAAGTTCCTCTTTTCTTTTCGATGTTGGGGTTTTTTAGGTACTTTTGGATGACCTATTAATCACTGTTGGTTGGTGTCACATGTGAAATCCTAAAAAAGGCATTCAATTTTCTCTTTTATTTACGTTGCGGGGGTTTTTGAGGTACTTTTGGATGGCCTTTTGTTGGTGGTATGCATATGTGACACAAACAAACTTGGTATTAAGTGAACTAAAGACAACCAAGAACCCTATTTTATAAGGTATGCTCTCTTATTGTTATGATATGTTTGGTGGGGTTGGTGTACTTAGTTCCCTGAGACCTCGCACTTGCATAAAACTGTAACTGGTTACTGCTTTTGTCAACTTATAAAGTCCATGTTTTTTGTTTAATGTTCCATTAATTATTAATATTTTTGATATTGTAAGCTTTATGTGTTTGTAATTTATTTTTCTCCTTTTTTTATTATTTTTAATTTTTTTTGTGGGGTTGTGATGTCCACAATGAGGCGTTCGAACTTATGAGTTCTCTTAGAGGACATGTTGGTCACTGTTGGTCGGTGTCACATGTGAAATTTTGATAAAGGCAATCAAGTTCCTTTCTTCTTTTCAATGCCTTTTTGAGGTACTTTTAGTGACCTTTTTTTAGGTGATATGCATATGTGGAACACAAAGCTTGGTATCAAGTGAGCTAAAGGCAATTGAGAACCCCTGTTTTATAAGGTATGTTTTCTTCTTATTGTGACAGTTTGATAGGGTTGGTGTACTTTGTTCTCTGGGACCTTGCGTTAGCATAAAACTGTAATTGATTACTATTTATTGTCAATTTATGCTTGTATTATGATTAATGAGTTGTCCTTTGAATCATTCAAGGAAGATGAGATCAAGAATTTTAAGGACCTCCCGACGAGTGCTCTGCCACTGTGGATTATAGGCTTCCCTACTGACGTCACGCCGGACACATAACTACGGATGACAGTCTTATAGGTAGCCGCAGATCATCATAGAGAAGTGTAACTTCTTTCGGTGGGCAAACAGTCTGATAGATTTCATTGCCGACAATGATTGAGGTTGGAGGTTATCCCGAGAGGGCAACGTAGCTCGTGGCATATGCAGTTTGTATTTTAAAATTAGTATTATAATAATCTTAATTGTAATTTTAATATTTTTGTAAGAAATCTTGATGTTTACTGTTAAGTGAGATGTGTATCTTATTTTTGTACTATTACGAAATCGTATTTTGCTTCTCAAGTATCAAATATATTGCTATGACAGTCCTGTTGTAAACAATATTACTATACATAAACAAAATAATCATTTATCCAAAAATAACTGCAAAATAATTGTTTTTCAACAGCACAAATCAAACAACCAACCAACTTATCTAAATCAGCTACGGCTCAGCAGTCTATCTAAATCACCTACTTATGAGCAGCTTATTAATAATTTGTAGCTAACCTAAACAAATGTTAAGTTCGATAAAATTAAAGCTCTCGATAATTTTTAATCTAAAGGATAGCATTTTATATTATAAAAAATCATCTCTAATTTCATATCATGATTCGTAGTAGCTATTGAATTTATTCATAACTTACGAGCTGTATTGCTCACATATATATTGATGCTAAATAAAAAAAAAATGAATAGTGAAAATTTACATGATAGATACACTTCCAAAAAATTTGCCTACGTACGACGTACGCAACGCTCCCTACGTCCGCCAATGGCGGCTTGACAAATCAGCGGAGTTGGTCCCACCGCCTTTATTTCAAACGCAATTCGTCAACCCGTCCTACTCGATTATAATCAAGTTATAACCAACTCGTACAGGCCGTGTAACCGAGCAGGCCATTGTCGCGGTACAACAGTTACAAACGAGCTATAACTAAGCTATAATCAAGATTGAATACAGCACCGTGTAACCTAGCAGTATAAATGAGTTATAACTGAGTTGTAACCAAGAGTTCATACAGTGCGTGTAAGCTAGTAGTATAAATGACTCATAACTGAGCTGTAACTGACACAGTAACCTACGCTGCCCGCTGTACTGAGGTCGTGTAACTGCCCAAAAAACTCTCCACCATGCCCGGCGAAATGTAACTTCCGTGTAACATTTCTGCAACATCCAAAGCAAGGTACCGTGGGTTTGTAACTTGGTTGTAATCTCCGAGAACCCTTCGTTAAAAAATCAAAGGGTTAGAATGTTATAACTGTGTGATAATCTTCTTTAAAAAATCAGAGCTCAAGAATGTTACTATTTAAGCAACAAAAAGCTAGGGTTTACTATTTTATTGCATTTTAATGTTGAAGATGGACCGCACAAACTGGCATTTCGCCTCTTGCGGAGAAGGAGAAGATATATTTCCATCCAACAGAGAACAAGTCAATGTTAAAGTGGAGGTATATTAGTTCTATGTCTGTAGTTCTGTATTTTTTTCAGAGAAATATCACTGTGTTTTTTTCTACCGAGATATCTTTGTTTCTTGGTGTGTTTAGGTTTGTTTATTTGGTGTTTTCATTGGTGTGTTTCTTGGTGATTTCCTTGGTGTGTTTTGAGGTAAAGATTTCTTCAGTTTTTATTAAAATGTTGTTTACTTTTAGGGTGATCTTATTTGTTGTATGATTTGTAAGAATATTATGGAGGTGAATTTTTGTAAAGTTGTGATTTTTGTTTTGTTTGTTGTGCTGTGCTAATTAAGGTTTATTACAATGTTCTTATTTGTTGTGTGAGTTTCTTATTTGTAGGGTTGTTTGTTGTAGTAAAATATTTGTAGGGTAGTTTAATAGTAGTTTAATATAGTTTTATATTTTTTTGCAGTTTGATGAAAGTGAAACTAAATGTAAAGATCAAAGTAAAAATCTTTTACTTGAAACGGTTGTCCACAATGAAAAAGAAACTTACGAAGTATATTGTGCTTACGCACATCATATTGGATTTAGTGTCTGTAAGGAGCACGACACGTTCTGACCTAACTTCAGGAATCTTAAGACGAAAGACTTTGTTTGTGGGAGAGCAGGTTTAAAGAAAGAGTTGAAGGCCACACAAATTGTTAAATATAAAAGAGCTGACACAAGAAGCGGTTATCCGACAATGATTCATTACGCAATTGATGTTGAAGGCAATTAGACAGTTAAAAAATTCATTGAGTCTCATAACCACTCATTAGCAAACCCCAGTGATAAGCATCTCTTGCAGTCTAGTAGAAAGATAAGTGAAGTGAATGCAAAAGTTCTCAAATCGATGACACAGTCAAGGAAAAGACCTAGAGATGCATTTAACTTTCTAGCCACAAAATGTGGGGGAGTTGAGAACATGTAGTGCACTAAGATAGATGCCTTTAATTTCATTCAAAGAGATAGAAGATGTAGAATTGAAAATGGCGATGTCAATGCTTTATTGCAACTTTTCATAGAGAGATGTGCTGAGGATAGCATGTTTGAGTGAGACTTCAAAATTGATGAGAGTGGTAGGCTAAAGAGTTTTTTTTTATGTGACGGCACTTCCAAGCATGATTATGATTTCTTTGGTGATGTTATCATTTTTGATACTAGCTACAGATTAAATAGATATAACTTGTGTTATGCTCCTTTTGTTGGTGCTAACCACAATTGGCAAATGTTATCTTTGGCATTGGTTTTTTATTAGAGGAAACGACAGAGTCCTTCAAATGGCTTTTTAAAACTTTTATCCGTATTATGGGCAACAATCATCCAATTACAATATATACTGATCAGGACCAGGTAATGGGAAAAGCCATAGAACAAATCTTGCCAAATACATGATATAGATTATGTCAGCGACACGTATATCAGAGGTTGCCTACGAAAGTTCATTGCAGGTTAGCAAATAAAATAGTAGCTAATCATTCTTATAAGTGTATGAGCAAATGCGAGTCTGAAGAGGAATTTGATAATTCATGGGAGATGATGATTGCGAGTTGTAATCTACAAGCAATGTTTGGTTAGATGAGATGTATAACATCAGAGATAAGTGGACTACAAGCTTTAATAAGGATGTATTTGGAATGAGAATTTTATCCACCCAGAGAAGTGAATCAACAAATAATATTTGTCATGGTGTCGTAAAGCCCACAAGTTCTATTACTGATTGTTTTTTGGGCCTTGTACAAGTCTGAGAACATGGAGGCGTAACGAGAAGGATGAAGATTATAAGTCCGATCAATCTGTGATCACTCTAGTGGCTAAAAACAGCCATATATTGAGGCAGGCATCTGTATTTTACTAAGGAAGCTCTATAATATGTTTTAGAAAGAGTTTATTCATAGATCATGTGACCTCCAATTACACGCCTCTGTAAACAATGAGAATGAATTTTTTATTAATAATTTGGATGATCACACCACAAACAGAACTTGGATTGTAAATTATGATCCTTTCAGTTCGGATGTGCAATGTAGCTGCAGAAAATTTGAAATAATGGGTCTATTATGTGCTCACTCTCTACGAGTATTAAACTTTTTACACATTAAGAAGATCCCAGATAAATATCTCCTATTGAGATGGTCCGCAAATGTAAAGAGAGATGTTTATATCAATGATGTATACAAGCATTTCTAACAGTCACAAATGTGGAATGATGGTAAAGGTAGCCTAATATTCGAAACACACATGCAAAAAATGCCATATCTATGTACTAATAAAGCCTAGGGAAATGAAGAGGCTAAGAAGTACATGAAGGATTCAATGAAAAAATTATCATTGGATATTGATAATATAATAAGTGGAAGAGGTTCAACGTCAGGGAAACAAGCTAAAAAAAATTAAAATCCAGTGAATAACCAATCAAATCTTGTTGATCCCGCTAAAATGTGACCTAAAGGAATATCCAATGTCAGGCTAAAAGGTTATCGAGAGAGAAAGAAAAGAGAAAAAGGTATTTTTTTAATAAAATTTTTTGTTTATTTTGGGGTGTTATCCAATAACAAGTTTCATACCCATAACCACTTGAACAGGTAAACCGAATGAAGTTTCAAACAGTCAAGAACCCGAAGCTTTCAAATCTTATCCAAGCATGTCGTCACTGCCCAATTTTCTAACACATGTCAATATATAATCAAGAACTATAATAACCATTGGTTTAGTTTTTATGTTTTTTGTATGTTATTATAATATTTTTTGTTCTTTCAAATGCATAATTTCTTTCCTCCAAGGCACAGGGAATCATACACTGTAATGATGACAAATTCAATACATGATCAGTAAGTAATTTGACATATACTTTAATTGAAAGGTTTTTATTTGTGATGATTTATAAATATGTTACTTTGTTTTTTCACACAGGTTCAAATCAGGATGTAAGCAAGAGTTATGGGTAGATGACAATTTTGTTGAGGCATTATTTTTGGAGTAATTTTTTTGAGGAGGATGTATCTAGATATTTGTAGACATTATTGAAATTTTATTGAAGAGGATGTATGTAGGGAATTTATATTCACATGATAATTAAAATTCTCACAATAATGCTAGCTAGTATCTCACAACATACTTTTTAATCTATAATAATGATATACATTTAAGCTTACTAATAATTCAAGGAATATCTCACAGAATACTTTTTAAACAAACTATATTAAGTATAAAAGGCAGATTATATAATATAAATATAAGCTTCCTTCAACTTATCTCACGGCAGATTTACTGCCTATTACTTTATGTCATGGCTGCTAATCAAATGAACAAATTTCTCATGACATTACCACAAAATATAGGGCAACAAAATGTCATGGCTGCTAATAAAACTACTAATAACCATTTCTTTTAGTATTTGTGAGTATGCTGAACAATTTTTTTATAACAAATCTCAGAATATCCACAATATGATTAACATTTTTTTACAACAAACATCACAAAGAAAATACATATACAATCAGCACAATATCCACACTCACATACAACCTCACACACACCAAATGTTCGACCATATCTAAATTCTTCCAGCAATCAGCTTCAACAGGCATCAGGTTCGACTGGCATCAGGTCTGACAGGCATCAGGTCCGACAGACAATCAACAACAATCTGCACAAAGGAAGATAAATAGACGAATAGGAGGGAACAAACAACCTGTCACAATTACATAAATTTCTTTAGAAACAAGTTTGTATATTTATAAATCACGTAAAAGGCCCAGATAAAGGTTACATACCAATTGGGTTCAATCAAGTTTGTATATCTTAGTAAAAAAAATTCATATAAGCTGCAAGAATGTTGACCTTTCGAACATACTATGATTTTGACAGTACAAATTTACAAATGTCGTATACAATCTCTGTCCTGAATAAAGGCATCAATTCTTGCCAGTCCTTTTTCTCCACCCAATTTACCTTCTCTTTTTGAACAAGTGTTTCCATATATTTACAAACATAAACACCGCAATCATAACGATTACTTTGCACCAGTATTCCCTTGGTCATTACAACTGACCACTTTCTCAAATTATCCTCAAAAGCTTCACTGGTATCCTTTAAGAAATGCTCAATTTGTATATTTAAAGATGATTCATTAAATAAATATTTAAAGATGACTCATTAAATAAATATTTAAAGATGATTCATTAACTAAAGATGAGTCATTAACTACATATTTAAAAATGCTCAATCAGTCAATAATTAATACTTACAATGCTTTGGGTGATGACCAAATGCATCATGTTGGGTAAGGAGTCATAAACTCTCCATTTACTCTCATTTAGTGTCCTAACAAGGAGTATCCAATGTTGATTATTTATTACAGGTAGCAGTATTAACTCTATATTCTGGATAGCATCCTTTGTAATGTGTGCGACGAAGGGTTTGACGTTACCTTGTCTATACAACTGTATCAAGGAGAACATAATACCATTCAGCTCATGGTCATGTAAGATTGATATTAGCATGAATAAAACTTGTCTACATAACTTTATAAGCTTACCCAGTGGCATGACGATACATATATGTACAATCTATATAGATGTGGTGCATTACACCGCTTATTCTCTATTAACATGGCAAAACAATCAACCTGTTCATTGCCTAACCAACAGTTTCCCATAAATTTATCGAGATAACGTCGCGGCATCGAAACATGTCCCATATCAATTAAAAGGTCACCCCTGCATTGGAAATATAAAATTATTTTAGTTAACTGTTACAAAATTAATGATGAACATTAACAAAAATTATGTGAACTAACAAGTCCATATATTTTCTATAGCCTATGTCAATTGTTTCCTACATATAATCAGGAATTTCATTCTTAGCAGGAAAGTCAATTAGTTGTGGTGCTGGCTGGACTTGTAAGATAAGCAAACCATAATATTTACTACACATATTTAAATAATTAAAAAAAACATTCCATACCTTGTCTGGTTAGTCCTCACTAACATAATGACTGACTTGTTGGTTCTCCTCATCCTTATGTACAAATTCAACCTCTTCTTGAGATTTGGTTCGCTGGTCTACAATTGCTTTCTATTTCTGTATATTTTCAACTGATTCCTTTATGGGTTCTTTTTTCACTTTCTTTCAAAAACAACATATGGGGAGCTAAGAGACTTTTTTCTTCTATTTAGCCTATCCTTAATTCTTTTGATCAAGCTTCTTTGTGGGGATTCTTTAACCCATCTTCTCGGAAATTCCACATCTAATTGTTTAATTGTTTTCTCTACTCTTATGACATGACACTTTAGGTCGGTCACCGTACCCTCTAACACTGTCAATCGACTATGAACAGAGACTTGAAATTCCAAAACTGTATTTTTAACTGGTTTAGACGACTGTCAACGAATACTTGAAAATCCAATAAAATTTTTTGTTGGTATTTCAATAAATCGTGGATCTCTTCAAATCCAAATGTTTGACCCATCCTTTGACTCGACTGTTCATATGTATGACTGTTGGATGGTTGAGTACCAGTATAATAATGTACTATAGGGGAAACCTCAACATGCATGGGTGACTGTGGACTGGAAAGTGTTTCCCGCTGTGGGAGAAACTTTGCTAGATTGAAGAGCTGGTGATGTTCACTTTCCTTTAAATCAAGAAAATAATCATACACCTGCCAAAAAAAAAAAATAACACACAATCAGGGGCAATCAATGTATTACATGACTACATTACCAACTACTATTGAAATTTATTTAATTAACCTCGACAGGGCTGAGCATGTTGAACACTAGTTGAATCTGTAAAGCATTCCATCTAACATTTACTGGTCATCTTAGCATTCGGGGTCTAGCCTCAAGAACTACTGGCATGACCAAGGAGGTGTGCTCATAAAACCAGAGCTATATGAAGCGTGTTAAAATAAATATTTGGTATGAAAATAAAAAATAATGAAAAGATATTTCAATAGTAATGTCAGAACAAACCGTTAAGAGTAAAACAAAACCAATGATATATCCAAGTGGCTGATCCGTCCTAATCTTCATAGCACATAGGTTCAATTGATCAATCAAAAAGCCACATACTGTCGTAGGCCAATTATACGAGCTGAATGCTTCTATGTCCTCGCAAAGAGAAGACAGGTGCTTGGATACTCTAAAATTACTTGAAGCAAATAGTAAATTAGTCCATAAAAACTTTATTAAAAATTCTATAAAACGAACAGAAGACTGTCTTGGGTCAAAATTAATAAGTTAGGTCTTCATTTGTCTTACATCAATACTACAGGACGGAGCTTTATTCCAGTATGCGGGTGACCCTTTATTTGACATGCCTATCAGGAGGGCAACTTTGTCAGTATCAAATTTGAGCTCTTTCCCACCAAGCTGAAATGTCGTTCGATCAATATTCCAACAGTCAATTATATGCATTGTCAGAATATGATCTTGGGGATACAGAGAGAGTTCAAAAAATTTAACCAAGCTCATGTTTTCCAACATATTCCACGTGTGTTCGTCGATAGTTGGCCGGACCTTATCCAGAGCTTCTCGTACTACAGATGGACGACACCTGCAGTTCATTGATTTCACGCTAAAAAATCTACATTTAATTTTAATGTATGTTAAACTATGTAAAAAATAATGAAAAAAAAATCTCATACAAAATCAAACTCTTGTAATAAAACTATTCATTCTACCTAAACTCTAATTTCATAACCACTTTTCAAAATATGAAATTTAAAATCTTTTAAAAGTTTGGCTTAAAATTCACCATTCATACTTAATACACCTCAAGAAATTAAAATTCACCATTAAACAGTAACGAAAGCAAAATCTCAAATATACCTGGAAATTACCTTAGGTTGCTTAATGGATTCAGTGTCCTCCGTTTCCCCGTTTTGGAGCAATCTAAATCCTTCTTCTTGCGTCCAGCCTTCGCCATTAGCTTTGGCAGCTCGACCTCAAGCTTCTTGGCATCCTCGACATCTGGCTTTTTCGCCTCGTCAATATAGGCAACATTCTCCTCTTCCAACGACGCCGTACCTTTGTCGATGTCCTCCATTTTGAGCAAAACCCTAAACAATACCAATACCTCAATGTTTGAGTGAATGCAAACCCTAGGCGTGAACGAAAATAAGAATTCTTATTGTCCCTAAATTTTTTACTACGGGTATTTCATCGGTCGCGTTAAACGAATGTTACATTCGCTACCTAGGTTACCGCCAGGTTACGCGAACGTTTCACTTTCTCAGCCTACCACAAAGTTACATTTCCCGTGTTACAGAACAATTATTAGAGCTATCTCGGTTACTGGAGCGTCCTAAGGTTACAACAACATTATAAGCATGGTTCATTTGTTTTGAGGTTACAGGAAGATTACAGACCCTTTATTCGAGTTGTACCACAGTAATGACCCGCTCAGTTACATAGCCCGGACGAGTCGGTTATAACTCCATAATCATCGAGCCGGCTGGGCCGACCTGCCCTGCCACATTTGAAATAAGGTGGTGGGACAGACTCCACTGATTTGTCAAGCAGCAGCCATTCGCGTAGGACGTACGTAGGCAAATTTTTTCCTCGGTTTACCGAGAAACTGCGAGAGTTTTTATGTAGTTGTGCGTCCACAGGAATCGTCCCGATATATCCGCAAGCCTCCATCCGCGCCACCCCTCTCCTCTGCCGCGGATTCTTTCTGTCTCTCTATCATTCTCTTTCCGTCTCTATCCCGGTCCTATAAATTCATAGTTACAGGCAATAAGGCAGCAAAACCCGTCTCTAATTCTAACGAATCTGTGGTCTTTTGATAACAGACGCATCTCTTCTGCTTCGCTGCTCTGTTCTGTACTCCTCGCAGCAATGGCTGGAAACGACTGGATTAACAGCTATCTTGAAGCGATTCTGGATGCAGGGCCGTCTATCGACGCCTCCAAGTCCTCGCTACTGTTGCGAGAGCGGGGAAGGTTTAGCCCCACGAAGTACTTCGTGGAGGAAGTCATCACCGGATTCGATGAAACAGATCTTTACAAGTCATGGCTTCGGGTGAGCGGTCTTCTCGTTTCTCCTTTTTTTGGGAATCGGCAGCGATGGATATGGGGTTAATGGGGTTAAGCTTGGGCTTGGGATTGAACTGATTTTGCTATTGCGTTTTTTTTTGGGGGGGCTATTTGGGTAGGCTGCATCAACGAGGAGTCCGCAGGAGAGGAATACGAGGCTGGAGAATATGTGTTGGAGAATTTGGAACCTTGCCCGCAAGAAGAAGCAGGTTTGATCTATTTGCTTATGTTTGTACCAAAGCTTTGCTCTGATTAATCTTACTGTCGCGGGACTGGAAATTTTGTGGCTGGCTTTGATTTTTTGCCAAATTTGTTCATTTTTCATTTTTATGTAATTATGGTTGCTAACATCAATAGTTTGTACTTTCCAAATATTTTCTTAGAAGATGACGTGCTATTATGTTTGCTTTTGATGGTAGCTGTTAGAGACAGCAGTAAAAGTACATGTTAGAGTTATCATTGGCTCTGTTGCAGCTTTTCATTGATTCTGGTGTACTAGATTTTAAGGTCCTGCGTAACACACTTCATTTTTCAT
>JXCR01131554.1:0-77078 GCA_002079205.1 Phalaenopsis hybrid cultivar
AGAGGAAAGACTTTGATGGAAGTTTCAGATGCTCCTCCCCCCTTCTTTGAAAAGAAAAGGCATGCCTTTTAAGTGGCTTCATCGGCACCGATCATCAGTTTTTTGTGGGTGACTCAGCGAAGGACTCGTTACCTGATTCTCTTGAGGTTGATAACATTCCTGCGTTGTTTTCATTGGTCATGTGGTTGAATAAGTTTGAATAAGCTTTGAAAATGCTCGACCATGAGGAGCTTCAATAGCATTCGACCCGATATCATTTGATCCCCAATCTTTGGTTTTTACTGAATCCTAGCGGTCGTAAGCCAAGGTTGAGCATAAGGTGGCAATCTTGGAAGACCGGCCGAAGGAGGAGAAACAAAACAAGAAGATCACTGAGGGTTAGCTCAAACTTTCTCTTGAAGGGAAAAATGATGAGTTAGACTTCAACGAAAAGTTGGCTTCATTGATGAAAGAAATTGAGAAGTTGAAAGTAGCTTTAGGGTCTGTTTGGGGCAGCTGCAACTCATCTAACTTCTGCTGATAAACAGCTTATCCTGATAATCTGCTGACGAGCAATTGATCCGGATAAGCTGTCTGGTTGTTTGGTTGACGCTTATGAAAAATAGCTGATTCTGAAAAATTGATCATTCTGCCTCTGTTCTGAATAAGCAGTTTAGCTGTTTGGTTAATGCGTTTTGTAAACAACTTATTTTGAAAAAAAAATTAATTAAATGAGTAATCTGTGCAGCAGAATTTGTTCTTTTCTCAACAAAATTAAAGATCACTGTTCACACAAAAAAATACCAAAAAGTTGATTTATATTTATATAACTATAACATCTCTGATCACATCAAACGAATATGTTACACATACAAAAGTCAAATGCACATACACATACTACTACAAAGTATAATGAGCGCCCATAAAAAAGAAAAAAATAGCAAGTAAAAATATGATAATGTTAACTTTATAATGTAGCAGCATATCACGACCCATGCCATCTGACTTTGAAACTACAGAACCCTGAGCAAATCTGTCCGACTGGGATACCGTAGAAATGGAGGCACTCGAAGCATATGCAGTGTTCTGAAATGTTGATATCGACGAACTCCGATCTGGAGTATCCTTCTGGGATATCATAGAAATAGACTCTCTATCGACCCACCTGAAGAAACTGTAGTCCTCCTGTCGTTGTGCCCACCTTGGGCACCTGTAAAATTGCCTTTTAAAGCTATGTGTCTGGCGTGAGGTGAGTAGCAAGGATGGTAGTCCGCACCGACACATCACTTTCTCAGATTTCCCCGAATATCTGGAACTCATCGTCCTGCAGTTATTAAAATAAGAATAGATCAGCCAAAAATTTGGAAGATAACATTAAAATAAAATTTAGTGTCAATTATGTGTCAATTATGGAAGATAACATTAAAATAAAATTAAAATATATATAAATATAAATAGAGGATGCAAATCATCAAAAAATATCATGTATTATTGAACGATTTATAAATATACAGGCTAAGCAACATAAAAGTATGCTTGTCTACACTCCAATGCTTCTCATAGTTCACGAATTGCATTTCAAGTAAAAAAGAAGTGGTGAAATCGATGTCCAGAGTTCTAACAAACAGTTGGAGATTTGGAAACACAAATCCAACCTAAGCCAAACTTCAGAACATTCAAATAACCTACAAGCTTAAATTCAGTTTATGCAACAAACATCTGGTATCCACAATTTCTAAACAATATTATCGTACATAATACATACTTACATAAAACATTTTTTATGAAACGCAAAAGCAACCATTTTGAGATGGTAAAGCCAGTTAAAAAAGATAGAATACAGTATAACCAAACTTTCATGATTTTTAATTGAAAAAACTCTGTACAAATTGGAGGAGAGACTCACATGTATTACAAGAACAGGACATGTGTATATGCACCATAACCCCTTTGTAAAGGTGGTAGTAGTTTAGACTAAATACAAAATTCAGACTAAATACAGACTAAATACAGACAAAATACAAAATTTAGACTTAAATTCAGACTAAATACAAAATTCGATGTCTAAACTAAGCACAAAGTGTAGTAGCAGTTTTCTTTGCATTCTTACATGTTCCCATAAGCCACGAATTAAATTCTGAAGCATAAATATCAAATATAAATAAATGTATTTAGATGGTAAATTGATAAAAACATAATCCAGTAGCTGCCTTTCCCCAAAAAAAAAAATGTAAATACCTGTTTTGTTTTGACGTGAGGAACGTATCAGCACATTGAAACTCAGAACTCAAATAAAACCAAAGAAATGAAAATTTACATACATACCACTAAATTCCTTTAAAAGGTAAACCTTAGATGCTAGATATGTAAATACATATGAATTGGGTGGTATGTATGTAGTTATCTCGAATAAAGGTAAGCATGAAAAATATAATTCTAAAATATAATGAGAACAAAGAAAATAGGGAAGATCAAAACTAGAAGAGCAGGCTAGAAGAGCATGTTCTAAGTTCTTATTCTTCTCCATTCCACTCTCTGTGAGAACAAAGAAAATAGCGAAGATCAAAACTAGAAGAAAGAAGAGCATGCTATACATGTTCACATCATGCAAGAAAACCCAATGTAATCTTCAAAAATACATAATAAAAAGTTTGCATGAATCTTAATGAGAAAACAAATTGTATAAAATTAAATCCTAATAATTTAAATCCTTTACATATAATAAAAAGAAATTATAAACTTAAAATGCCTCAAAAACCATGCAAGCATACCAAAAATCATGTGCATGTTTTAAAAGGCACAAAAAAATTGTAAAAATCAAAATGTTTGTATGTGCTCTAATAAGCTTCCTAAAAGCTTAAACCAAAATCAGAAAATGTTTTATGGGCTAAAAGCAAGATGAACCCAAATTTCTCCGCCCCAGAAGTATGCAAAAAAAATAATAATAAAAGACAAGTAAATATTTAAAAATACAAGCTCATTTTCAAAATTCAAACTTAAACTCGATATGTGTGCAAGCTTTCAAGCGAACCACCTTACCTATAAGGCAAGTTCCTACACCTTAGCTATAAGGAAAGGTCCTACGTTTCACATTCTAAAAGATTATAGTTGATAAAAAAGAATTGCAATGAGCATTCATGAAGCAAAGTTGAACTAATTACAGTAATAGAATGATTTCAAACTTTCACTTATGATCTAATTTAACAAACAACTATCATGAATTGCAAATCAGATAGTTAATTGCAAATCCGCTAAAATTTGTATTTTATCTTCAAATAGATTAGTTGAAATCATTAAAAATGTTTATTATTAAAGAACAACTCTCAAGTCCATCTACTATATACGTCAAACCATAAAATCCAACTTTTAGACAAACCAAATCCCTTACATATGGGGACAGTCAATAAAATGTATAGTATAATAACATCTAAATGAACTAAAATGATATTCAAACCATAAATCTGACCCTCTAAAAGTAACGGGTTGATCATGTTTGTAGTAACAATGTTTAATACAGCAAAATACCCTAAAGATGACCATATTGGAAGAAAATATCAACCGGAGAAGACTATTATTATTAAAACGCACCAAAATTTGAATGTAAATTATTTTATGCTCAAGTATTAATTAAAAATCCAAACAAAAATTTAGAAAAAAAAATCTCAAAGAGTTCTATTCTCCACAATATTTTGTAAAGGAAGATAAATATGATAAATGGTGGCACATGAGTAAAAATGTACATTAGTTTTACCTTCCGAGAATGTCGAAGAAGAAGCTTGCCGATAAGGAAGAACAGGCCAAACGGAATCAGTGAGGGCAGACCTAAAAATCGGGGATGAGATTCTCAGGGAAAGATTTAAGAGGAAAGAAGAGATGAATGAGAGGAGGTAAGATCGAGATTTCTTACCAAAGTCTGAACGGAAGCTGCCTTTGACGGAGCGGAAACGGACCAAGGTTTCCTCGGCGGAGGCGGCAGAGCGAAGATTCGGCGGAGGAATACCTAAGCTTCGGCGAAGGAAGCACGGGTCTTCGGCGGAGTGGAGGAAGACCGAAGAGTCGGCGGCGAGAGAGCAGTACTTCGGCGAGAGGCAGAGCGGACTTCGGCACGAGGAAGAGCGAAGGCAGAGGCGAGCGGATAAAAGGTTTTAGGGCACGACGCGAGGAAAAGCGAAGGCGGAGGCGAGCGGATAAAAGGTTTTAGGGCCAAGGGTGTGCGCGTAAAATATGACACAATTCAGCGTAATCCAGCCTTCGAAACGCTGATCGCGGCTATCGACCCGCGATCAGCTTTTCACGGAATTGAAACGGGATTATAAAATAAGTTGTGTAAACGCACAAAATAAACAGTGCGGCGGCGTTTTTGAAAACACCGCCGCACTTATAAGCTGTCCCAAACGGGCCCTTAGTGAAGTCAATTACTCAACAAGAACATTTAGCTGGAATTTCTCAACAATTCCGCAGGGGCATGTCGGTTTCGACCGAAAAGTTTATTGAACATGGGCTTGTAGGCCCAAAATATGCCGATCCGAAGGAATTCTATGCTCTTTTAGTTCCTTCCGTTGCAAGGGAAAAAAATACATGTGCAAGAAGCTGAAAAAGAAGAAGTTTGTTCGACGGATGTCTCGTCTTTTGCGCTTGGATACTCCTTTATGTTTTTACTCTTTTTTTTTAACTTAGTCAAGTTTTTTGTAAAGAAAGTTTAGCAAAGGAAATTGTTGTAAGGTTTTGTCTATGAAATGAAAGAAATCTTTCCGACCGAAGTTTAATTCACGATCATTTTTCCTTACATTGTAATGTTTCTTATATGTTTATGTTTGTGACATGTATGTATTTCACCGGCCATTTGCTTATCCATAAGGAGAGTTTCCGCTCGTCCCGTGGGAGAGTCATTCGTTCTATGGAGAGTCTTTCACTGTCCCGTAGGAGAATTTTTCGCTCGTCCTGTGGGAGTCTTTCTCTCCGATTAGAAGTCTTACAACACGATTGATAGTTTAATTCATCTCACGGTGATCCGAGTTCCCCGAGTGTTGAACTCTCGAGTTCCCTAAGTGTCATTTAGACCTGGGTTTACACAGAATTAGCTAACTTATCATAAAAAACATAAATTTACAAGTATTTTGAAACGGTGCTCTTTCGAACGATAAAATGTTTGTACACCGAATTTCAAACGAAAAATATCTTTAGATTGTAATCACTCCACGTCTGTGAGAGTTCTCTCTCGGTGTTGTTCTTAGTTTTTAAGCTCCATGAGATACTCGCTGGCTAATGATGTATGGTCCACAATAAGTTTGATCCAATTTGACGATCTCCTGCCCGCGAGCTGCTTGGTCGGCTTTCTTCAGAACCAAATCCTCAGTGGCAAAGATTTTCTCTCATCATGCTTGTTAAAGTACCTGGCGATGCGCCTCTTGACTTTTTCTTGTCTAAGCGTTGAATTTACTCGTTTTTCTTCTATCAAATCGAGAGCAAGCAAGACTCATTCATTATTGAATTCTTGCCACTTGACCAGATTTTCTTCGTCGAATGTAGAGGCAGTAACAACTCTCTGGCTATGATGATTGTATTCAACTGACAACATCGCCTCCATCCCCATGTGTCAACATAAATGGTGTTTGACAGGTCGCCGTCGAAGTTGTTGTTTAGACAACTCAAAGGATGGATGTTAACATGTCTTCCCAATTTACTTTAGCTCCTTCAACTTTTTTCTTAACAATTTCAGAATGATGTTACTGGCTGCTTCCGCTTGCCTGTTTGTCCGTGGCTGTGAATTAAGGCAAACTTTGGATCAATTCCTTGACTGACGCAAAAATCTTTAACTTATTGGTCAACAAACTGTATTCCATTGTCTGTAATGATAACAACCGACAAATCATACTGATAGATGATATCAGTCCAGATAAAATTTCGAACTACTTCCGCAGTGATTCGGGCAAGTGGCTTTGCTTCGATCCACATGGAAAAATAATCCACGTAGACTCGTAGAAACTTTTGTTGGCCTTTTGACGGCAGAAACGCTTCAAGAATATCCAATTCTCAGGTAGCGAATGACCAGAGACTGGTAAATGACTGAAGCTTGAGTGCGGGCTGATGATGTAAATATGCATATTTTTGGCATTGTTCGCATTTTCTTGAAAATTCTTCAGCATCTTTCTAGAGCGTGGGTCAAAAATAGCCTTGTCGTTGAACATGATAAGCCAGGCTTTTGTCTCCCGATTGACTTCCACACTCTTCAGAATGTATGTCCCGAAGGATGTCTTCTGCTTCATCTTCTCTTAGACATTTTAGGTACATGAAAGTGAACGACAATCTGAAGAGTTTTCCATCGATCATTAAATACAAAACGACTTTAATTTTAAAACGTCTTGGATCTATAATTTCTTCTGACATTATCCCCTTTTTGAGGTATAGGATGTAAGTGAATGACAATCTTCAGTCCAACTTTGATTACTTTCAGTTGAAGTCTCCATAGTCTTAGATTCTTCAATTGCCGGTCGGATAAGCAATGGCGCTCCTCCTAAGCTAATGCGCTTAGATAGGATGTCGATGACCTGATTTTCTTCTCAACCGACTTGCTCGATTTTGAAGTTGGTAAACTTCCTGATCTTTTATTTGACTTTGCTGATGTATTTGGCCATCATTTCATTTCTAGTTTCAAATTCTCCATTTATTTGGTTCACGATCAATTGTGAATCTGACTTCACAAGAAGACTTTAAATGCCTGTCCATATGCTAGGCGCAATCCCGCAATTAGAGCTTCATACTCCGCTTAGTTGTTGGTAACTTTGAACTTAACCCCAATCGCGTAGTAGAGGTGTTCACCAATCGGGTTGCTGAAAGCCAATTCAAGCCCTGCACTCGACTATTTAGAAGCTCTATTGGTGGTAGGATCCATACCTGGTCGTCGTTTGTATTTCCATTGCTCGATTCAACTGCTTCAGAAAAATTCTCCAGGAAATCTGTGATTGTCTGTGCTTTGATTGCTGTCTGAGGCATATTGCAGATGTCGAACTCATTGAGCTCTACGACCCACTTAAGGAGCCGACCGAAATGTTCCTGCCATGTGAAAATGGACTCCAAAGGTTGATCTGTGATGACTATAATTGGGTGCATTTGGAAATACGACTAGAGCTTGCGAGTGGAAATAATTAAGGCTAAAGTTAGTATTTTGATCATTGGGTATTTGATTTCGGCGCCTCTGAGGACTTGATTGGCATCGTAGACGGGAAATTACTTTCTTAATTCTTCTCTGACCAATACCGAATTGACAACTTATAGGTTTGACTCCCAGGTGTAGTGAGAGTTCTTCAGCCGGTTTTAGGCTTTGAAGGAGTGGCTGTGATGCCAATGAATCCTTCAAACCTTTTAAGGCTTCTTTACATTCGGCCGACCATTCGAAACGTTTGGACTTCCTTGGCGTCTTAAAGAATGCATCACATTTATCGTTTGATTTCAAGATAAAATGACTGAGCTCAGTTATCCGACCTGTCAAATTCCGAACTTTTGTGTTTTGAGGGGATGGCATATCCATCAATGGTTTTCACTTTTTTTCCGGATTCGGTTTTATACCTTCAAAGGCTAAGAGATGACCGAGGCATTTTCCGATTGAGGCTCCGAAGATGCACTTTCGTGGGTTTAATCTGATGTTATATTTTATAAGGGTTGAAAATATTTCTTTTAAGTCATTAATGTGTTGATCAGCTGACCAACCCTTTACTAACACATCATCAATATACACTTCAATATTTTCCCTTTTTGATCATAAAATATTACATTCATAAGATGTTAGTATGTAGCTCCAACATTTATTAAACCCGAAAGACATTATATTAAAACACCACACCTCTACTAGTAATAAAAGAAGTCATCTCTGTGTTGGCCAAATGCAGTTTAATCTGGTGGTAGTCAAAGAAGGCATCGAAGAAGCTCATTGTCAAATAACTGGTTGCTAAATCAACCAATGTATCAATCTTTGGCAAAGGATAGCTATCTTCGTGCAGGCTTTGTTGACTTTTGTGAAATTTAAGCACATTTTCAATTTGTTGTTCGATTTTTGCACCATCATCACATCGGAAACCCAAGTTTGATATTGAACCTCCTTGATGTAGCTGACCTTCAATATCTTCATTTCCTTGGCAATTGGCCCAGCCAGGGTTCTAGCTTACGATCGAATCTTCTGCTGCACCGGTCGGGCTGTTGGATTCATGCTCAGACGGTGGCATTCCACATCAATCGGTATTCCGGGTATTTTCGCTGCCGTCCAAGTGAAAACAACCCGATGCTCGTGAAGAGCTTGGGTCAACACACTCTTGTATACTGCATCAAAACGGTCACTTACTAGGAAAAATTTACAGAGGTTTTCGATTGATGCTAGAATCTCAAGGATGACCTCATTGGTTTCAAGGTCCCCTTTAGGATTTGTTTATCGAGCGGATCCTGCTCCATGCTAATGTTCGCTCGGAGATAGCACCTCTGAGATTGCTCTAAATTTTCTCAAACCGTGATAATCTCCCATCGGTCAGAAATTTTGCAGTTACATGACAAGTCGAAGTTATTGCTCAACAACTATTCAACAGTGGTCGACCAAAAATGGTGTTGTATGTTTGCAGTGATTCAACTATCAAGAAGTCTTCTATACTGTTGAATTACTTCTCCTGTTTGCCCCAAGAATTGCCTAGGGCAATGATGCATAAGGCTTTTTTTTGCTCGTTAGAGAAACCAAATAGTGGACCGGCCGGTACAGACAATCGGTCAGTTTTTAGCCCGATCTTATTGAACATTGCCTTGACAAGGTTGTTGACAAAACTCTCGATGTTAACAAGAATACTACTCACCTAATAGTTGTTAATAAGCTTAGTAATGAAGATACTGTTATTTTGCGGATTTCCATTCAACGACAACTTTGCGTTGGTGAAGATGATGGGTGGTTGCTTGTGCTTTTCGGTGGATCTTATGGAACATACCTCCTCGACTGAATCCTTTTCTTGATCCTCCGAAATAGTCGAGATGACCCTAGCGATGTGTATAGAATTCACTCAAATAGGTTCATCTGACGCCTCCTTTACTGGCGCCTTTTCCTGTCGCTGAGTATTAGCTCCTATGGCAACAAAGTCCTTCAGCTTTCCGACGTGAATCAAGTCCTCCTCTAGACTTCGAAGATGCCGACAGTTTTTTGTGTCATGACCATGATCCCGATAACACTGACAATATTTGTGGGGATTCTGGAGGGAAGCTTTGGTTCTGATAGGTGGTGCCTTTTTGAAATATTTCTTGTTCTAGACGGTTCCTACCCATTCAGTCATTGAGACTCTAAGGGGGTTATTCCTTGCGTTTCGCGATATACGTGTGGCCGCTCATATTATTGAGCTGGTCGCTGGTCAGAATATCGAGTCTGACCTCCCCGATTTTTATTTTAATCGCCTCTCCGGTTGTCTCGGAGTGATTGATCGTTATCATAATGGGAGTTACCAGATGAACGTATATTACTCTTCGCCTTCCATCTTTCGTCTCAGGCAGATCTTTTCTTTGAGCGACGGTCAGATGTCTTTGCTTTCTGCTCGGAGGAGCTAGTAAAGCGATGTAATTGTTGGTCATTTTCAGTAGTTCGTAGAGACTTGGGCTCACACAAACGTAAATTAAACTTGAAGCGAGCTCCACTCACTCCTTGAGTTGGGGATTTTTGTGCGATTATCAGATGCAAATCATGCACTTCCTATATTTCTTTCTGAAAGCAGGTAATGTAAGAACAAAGACTTTCGGTCTCACCTTGCTTGAGCTGCAGTAGGGTTCGTGGTTTCTTCTTCGGCTTCTGGGCGCCGGCTAAGTGGGCCACAAACACTTTCTTGAACTTGGTGAAAGAAAAGATTACCCCCACCAGCAGGCTATTGAACCACCTGAGGTCCGACTCCTTTAGCGTGGTCAGCAATAATTGACACTTCATAGCGTTGTTAATTCTCAACATTCTGATTGTCGACTCAAAAGCAACTATGTGATCGGTCAGATCATTCTTGCCCTTATAAGAATCCCAATGAGGGGGTTGGAACTTAACCGAGCGGATTGACTTCCTGAATCTGCCAAGTGAAAGGACCATATGGGAATGGCGTTCGGGGCGCTTCTGCCTTTGTCTATCGATTCCTCTCCATCAGTATAAACCCAATGTTATCATCATATTGGAGATTTTCTCACTCTTCGGTTACTGGGACTACTCTTCGACTGCTAGGGGCTGATGGTTCTTCTTGGGGTTGAACCCGCGAGGTTGGGTCCCGTGGGACTCTACTTCCAATGGCGGTGGTTGATCTCACCCTCGAGAAATTGCCTCTTGGAGGGCATGAAACCGACCAACCATCTAGTTCCGCAACTACTAAATTTGTTATTGCACAAATTCTCATGTAAACCTTTGCGACAATGGTAATTTTTCTCGATCTTCGGTTATTGGGCCTACTCATCGACTGTTAGGGGCTAATTGATCTTCTTGGGGTTGAACCCCTTGAGGTTGGGTTCAGTGGGACTCTACTTCCAAGGTGGCAATTGATCTTGCCCTCGAGCAATTACTTCTTGGAGGCATCAAACCAACCAGCCATCTGGTTCTGCAACTCCTAAATTTGTCGTTGCACAAATTATTGTGTACATTCCATTGTGACAGTGTCTCTTCGGCTAGTTTCTCCTTGCAATGCTCTGCTTCTCATCCGTGGCATGCCCACGCTCACCGCACCACATTTTAGGATGTTGAATTCCAAGTTGTCCTTGTGGAGACTCACCTCGAGGGTTAGAGCGTTAACAAAAGGGGTCGAGATGGAGATAGAAAGATAGAGTGTAGACTCGAGAAAATGAGTGTCCCCCTTTATTCATAAAATGACACTTATTTATAATCATACGTGGCTTGAATTTACAGTTACATTATTACACTTACTCCCTTATCAGTTAAAAGGTGTATCAGGTCTTTTTTATAATAAGTGAGCAGATAATTTAATCATATCTTTAGTACAAATAACTGAACAGACGTGACTATCATGAATAATTGTGTTTATTGATTCTTATACTTAGTCGTTAACATAACCGATTTTTGTCTTAGTTGAAAGCACATAAGCCTTGGTAATTCCATCAGTAGGTTTGGTTCTTTCGATCTTTTATATTTGATGGATCTATCGGTTGGCTGAGCTAATGTGCCGAGTTAGCCGATCGTTTCATACAATTGAATTCGTTTTACGACCCTCCGAGTGGAATTTCGATCGACAATAGGAGTGCTCCTTTGAACCGCTTGATCTCTTTGAGATTCGTGCTGACATTTTTCTTGTATACATATATAAAGCTTGGACAGGTGAAGGATTTAATCTCATTGCTTATAACTTTTTAAATTTTATAGGAATTTATCTCATAGGTTATAACTATTCAATTTGATAAGAATTAATGCATAGGACACAATTTTAATTATCAATTTTTCATTCAGTGAAAGCTACAATTTTTTTTTTTTAATAATCCTCCACATGGATAAAGTTGATTGATGACATAAAAAACAAAGACTCCGCCTGATGATAAAATACAANATTTTATATTTGATGGATCTATCGGTTGGCTGAGCTAATGTGTCGAGTTAGCCGGTCGTGAATTTCGATCGACGATAAGAGTGCTCCTTTGAATCACTTGATCTCTTTGAGATTTGTGCTGACATTTTTCTTGTATACAGTTATAAAGCTTCGACAGGTGAAGGATTTAATCTCATTGTTTACAACTTTTTAAATTTTATAGGAATTTATCTCATAGGTTATAACTATTCAATTTGATAAGAATTAATGCATAATCCACAATTTTAATTATCAATTTTTTATTCAGTGAAAGCTACAAATTTTTTTTAAATAATCCTCCACATGGATAAAGTTGATTGATGACATAAAAAACAAAGACTCCGCCTGATGATAAAATACAATTTAATAGATAAATAGGGCATTAATCGCCAGTGATTTGACATACTCTCTATAACTAGGTTGCCCCATTAGTTTTTTTTTTTTTAATTATTATTTTTCTTAAGGTTGTTTCTTTTAACTTTGATATTGGGACCACTTGTTTTTTTTGGTTAGATTTCTGTCGTTTTGATTTTATACTTTCATTCGCTTAAATCTCGTTCCCCTTATATGAATTTTTATCAGGATCCTTTTTCAACCTTTTGGTTAAGTTTTTATGATGTTCTCTTTTGACTTAATATAGTCAATAATTGTGGTTCTAGTTAAGAGTAAGTTTTTAATGGTATTATATTGACGACTTATGCTTTTCTACTCGCCTTTGTATATAATATTGTATGCCTTATCAATAGTGGATTGATTATCAAAATGATGCATATTTAGCGTATGCTTTGGCCAATTAAGAATACCTTTCAAATATTGTTCAAACACTCGTCCTATTTCCCACATTTATTCAAGTCTATAAGTTCAAATTTCATTGTAAATCTAGTTATTATCACTTTCCATGAGCGATACAAGGCCAAAGATTGCCTTCACTGGTAGTAGATCAAGTAGATTCACGAGCAATCGAGCTTATGACTAGTATGCAATTGTATGTTTTTTTACTTCTTAGGTACGTATGGTAATACTCATGGCTATGGAGAGCAACATACTAGATACCCCATTGTTCTTGAAGTATAAAATATTTGAAGCTGGATGTTCCCATTGTTCTTTAAGGATAAAATAATTCAAGCTGGATGTTTGATGTTAAAGGTATTAAAGTTACTAGTGGATTTGTATTTACAGGAAAGGTGTAGTTTTATTATAGTAATTCCCCAAGCAAGTATTAAGAACTAGATCCATGATGAAATCTAATTTTGTAGCCTTGGATAAATGTGAAAAAGAGTTCAAGGGCTGCACATTATACGTACACTAAAATTCACAATTTACTATTGGCATGGCACAAAAAAGTACAACATACATTATGTACATTTTATTGTTAAACATTTTCTTTTAATTAGAATCATAATAGTTGAATAGCTAAAGTTAAAGGGGAACATAATAAATCCATTTACCAAAAAATTGAAAAGAGATGTAGTTGAGAAAATATCAAGAAGAATGAGACAAGTTGTGAAAAGATACAATTGCTATTTAAGAAATCCAACCTAGGTTATTAGAAATTGTAAGATTGAGGTTCAATGGGATAACCTAATTGCAGATACTTTGTAGATCACTTTGGGGTTTATCTTTTTGTCTATTCCTACGAGGAACACAATCATTGCCGTTAGTGAAAGGTTAAGCTATGCTTTTAGTTATGCTTATGCATATATAATTCTAGTGTGAGGTCACTTGAAAGAATTATGTAGAGCTCATTTTCTTAGAAATTCTTATAGAACTATAAGAATATTCATGGTCAAAATGAACACAGTGAGAACTAAAATTATGTCTTTAAGATATACTTATATATATCATCAGTTACAAAACAATGAACAATTGTGGATATATTCTAATAAGAAAATGTTCAAGGGTTAACACCTACTTCTCCTATATGGGTATTAACCATATGACTCTATCACTAGGTCATGCCTTTGTGTTTCCATTATTCCTGATTAATTTCAATAATGTGGAGTATTATTAAAAAAAATGATTTGTAACATATGGGTGATTGAAAAACTGATGATCAAAGTTGTAAATGGAATTTGAAAGGTTGTAACCTATGGAATTAGAAAGTTTAACATATGAGATCGATTCCTCAATTATTCCAAGCTTTGTCATATCGTTTGCAATAATCTCTATGAAGAAATTTTCTCCTACATTTCTAATAACTAAAAATTAGATGCTTTCTTTTGCTTTTCTTGCTTTTAGGCTTAGTTTTCTCTTGAGTTCTATGTGAAGCCATATTTGAGTTCATCAGAGTGCACATGGTGTTGCGAAGTTTTGCCATACCATCATTACATCTTAGGAGACAAACTCTCGTGTTATCCTCTAGTACTGGCGAAGAGAGCGAATTTGTTTTAGTGGAATTCATTTGGACACGTTTCAATTTCTTTGCAGTTCTTTTTTTTAGATTCTAGTTAAAGGGTGAATTTTAAGTTGTAATATTCTATATTTTCATTCAAATATTTCCATTGATATTAATAATGTTCTTTTCTTTTCATTTTTTTATTGACATGCAGTATGTCTAACAATCTTAAAACGTGTTGGTTTCATTTCAGATTTGGTAAAATTGGAATATGTCCGAGAACATTTGTTCTGCATTTATCTTATGTTTCTAGTATTTCATCTGGTGTTGAGATTTTATTATTTTTTTCTGTAGGATGCCATAGCCACCCTCGAATAAGCACATAAGAATGTTCATTTTGTGACATTCTTCCTTTTGGCCAGCTTTCATTGTTTAAGCTAGCAAAGTCTAGTGGTAAACAATCATTCAACCAAGCAAGCCTGTGAGAAACAAATGATAGGATGACTTGGTCATAAGTCAAGGGCTGGCTAGTCATACAATGGAACTTAGTGTTAGCATAATAGTCTAATTAAAATGAAAAGTTAGCCCAGTTTTATGATTAAATGGTGAATAATCAAATAAATATGATGGTTATTCCTAAAACTATTTTTAAAGTTGAATGTAGTTATGAATGTATCATGTTGTTTACGTTCTGATACAACTGAAAAGTGGCATGCATAGTTTGAAACTTCTTTATTTGAGAGTCGACAGGATAATTGAAAAATCTAGCTCTGTATTTTCTATTGTAGTTGTTCTCAAAATTGATCTCAACTGAAAAAATAACTTTTTATCTTCCGGTATTGTCATTGCTAATTTTCTCATCATAGAAAAATTTTAAACTATATTATCATATATTGTTTCTCATTTATAAATGATTCGCTGCTGTAATTTGACTGCTTGACATAAGTTTATTTTAAATACCACCATAAGGTTTGATGAGTCACTCATTGATTCCAATTTTTTATATTCTCTTACCCTATATGTGGTCATTGCTAATTTTTTCATCATAGAAAATTTTTAAACTTTAATATCATATACTGTTTCTCATTTTTGAATGAATTCGCTGCTATAATTTGACGGCTTGACATAAGTTGATCTTAAATACAACCATTAAGCTGAGAAATCACTCATTGATTCCAATTTTTATGTTATTTTACCCTATATAATCCACTTTTTTTTTCATATAGTTCTTATTTCTCAGTCACACTCCTAGACTGTATTCCTTCAACATTTTCTTAACAAAATATTCCTTGTTGTCATTAAAAAAAGCTCCAAATTAAAAAAGGAAATAAAATCTGTTCTTTGAATTCTTTGATTTATTTTTATACATGGCTTCATATTTAATACCAGCTTTCTGTCCTGAGCTCACCTAGTTAAATATTTCATGAGTATAGCCACGGTGAGGATGTGAATACTTTCACTTCATAATTTATACTCTGTTCTTTAGCCTATTCTGTAAAATTTGCATAATCTTGAGAAAGTGATGCTAGGCAAATGTTTATCTGTACATGAAATATCCAAACCTCCTAAAAGATTACTAGGTTTTTGAAATGCTTGTAGTGGGGAATCTCTCGTTATCTTTATGAAAATGGAGCAAGCATTTTTAATAGTAGCTCAATTGTTTTAGTGGAGTAAAATGCCTCTTTGACAACGTAGTATTGGCATTTTGAATTCCAGTACCAGAAAGTGGCATTCTAAGTACCTAAAGCCATCCCATTAATGGATATACTTGTTTAGTAGGCCATATATACCTTCCATGTATACCTGATCTGATAAGTGAAGCTTGCTCTTTTTTATTCCTAGTTTCCATCCTTTTACTTCATTTTTTGCGCCCTCGTTAAAGACATTTTTTACGCTCTTTAGAATACACATTTTGAAACCCAGTTGAGACCTTTAGTCTTACAAAGGATGCCTCAAGGTATATTTCCACTCAATTACATTAGTTTCAGTGCTTTTATTTTTAATCTCAGTGCTCATGATGTTCTTTTAAAATGAAATTGTTTTGGCTGTTAATCGATCATCCTTCCCTTTTTTATCATTGGAATATATGCTTTTATTATAAATGTTCCTCACCCTGTATGTTTCCACATCTTAAAACCAGTCACTTTCAAGCAGCATTGAAAACGGAGCAAAATGGCTGGTCAATAAGCTCAAAGGTACGAATTCTATACATTAAATACTTTTAACGATTTTATCTACTTTCTTTAATTTTTAGTGCCTCATCTTGTGTGTTTGAGACTAATGTGTGTTTTAATAACTACCAAAATTAGTATTACGACTGATATCTTAAGAATATGATAGCAATTCCCAACCTCCCATCTTANGTAGTGCCTCATCTTGTGTGTTTGAGACTAATGTGTGTTGTAATAACTACCAAAATTAGTATTACGACTGATATCTTAAGAATATGATAGCAATTCCCAACCTCCCATCTTACCTTGCTAGTTGATTTTTCTGAATGGAACATGAAATTTCTCAGGTAAAATACAGAAGCCTCTGCCGGATCTTCTAAAAGAGTTTGACCTGCCAGTAGGCATCTTCCCTCGGGATGCCACTAACTATGAGTTCAACGAAGAGACAAGAAAGCTTACCGTGTTCATTCCCTCCATATGTGAGGTTGGTTATAAGGATTCCTCCGTCCTGAGATTTCTTACAACTGTCACTGGGTATCTGGACAAGGGAACTCTCTCTGATATAGAAGGCATGAAGACCAAAGTCATAGTTTGGACAAAGGTGACATCAGTCTCTACACATGGATCTAAGGTCCATTTCAACACTGGCGTCAAGAAAACCAGGAGCAGAGATGCTTATGAGGTCCTCAGAGACGGCATTGTTGTGGATAAATTTTAAGTGTTTCTTTGTCTTTTCTCTATCAAAGGTAACCTTGTTCGATTATTCTGTATGGAGTCTGCCTAAACCTGCTATTTGATGACCGTTTGTGTATGTACTACGCATTGGTAATATACAAGGTTATTGCATTGTGTATAGTTGGTGACAAAATTTGTTGGATTAAGGTTATTTGTGAGAAGATATTGAGATTATTAAAGAAATAGTCTAGAAATCAAAGATTTGAGAAGAAAGTTATGTTAATGAATTGATTTAGAAATAACTCGGTTAAACTCTTTTGTAGAAAAGTTTGGGTTGATTTGAACTACAGATGAGCAATTCAGAGTGACATTATGGGAGTATTTTTAGGAATTCTATGTTAGACTTCAATGTGACAGTTCTGTGATTATATATTTTTCGTGTCAGCACATGATTAATGATTCCTTATTTATAAATGGGAATTAATGCCCGACGAGATTACAGAATTAACTATATACTACAATCATATGTGGATTATGGGGGTTGAAATTGGTGTAGTAGCTTTGTAGTATGCAAATTGGGCTTGTAGTTGATCGCTAGTTGAAAACCTTTGTTGAGTTTGAGAATGAAGATATCCTCGATAATTTTTTGAGTGATTTGTTGAGTGTTGAAGAAGAACAGTATTTACTGATGGGTGACTTGATAAGTTTCTACTTTGGATGGGCTTGGCAAGATTTGAGTTATAAATGGTTTAGTTTGGTTTAATCATTAGCAACTTCTCAAATCCAGTCCATGTTTACATGATGNCTGTCAGCACATGATTAATGATTCCTTACTTATAAATGGGAACTAACATCGGACGACATTACAGAATTAACTATATAGTACAATTATATGTGGATTATTGAGGTTGAAATTGGTGTAGTAGCTTTGTATTATGCAAATTGGGCTTGTAGTTGATCGCTAGTTCAAAACCTTTGTTGAGTTTGAGAATGAAGTTATCCTCGATAATTTTTCTAGTGTTTAAGAAAGGTATTTGCTGATGCGTGACTTGCTAAGTTTCTGCTTTGGATGGGCTTGGCAAGATTTGAGTTATAAATGGTTTAGTCTGGTTTAATCATTAGCAACTTCTCAAATCCAGTCCATGTTTACATGATGATTTTATTAACCTATTGTTGTGTGATGGAGGAGCTTTCAATGTCACTATATGTTAAGGGTTCTTTTTCCTCAAGGCCAAGCTGTCCTCTAGGAAAAATTATTCCATACGGATCGGACACCGCACGCGGTGTCCGATCCGGACCGTAAATCACCTGATTTACGGTCCTGATGTATTTCGGTGGGCCCCATCTAAAATTTTTTATTTTTTTTAAAAAACGGAAATAATCCTGACCGTAGATCACCGTGATCAACGGCCAAGATCTAACACCGCATGCAGAGATGCATGCGGTGTCCGTACGCAATAATCCCTCGTCCTCTAGAGAGTTCGCGTCATATATATATATATGTTTGAGAATTATATAGTAATTTTTAATTGATTAATATTTATTAAAAATTATGCTTGTGATATATTTATGATTTAGTAATGTATAATAAATAATGAAGGTTATTTTATTTTCCTTTTTCACACACCTAGAAAAGAAAACCTTTCAAATCCCATACGTCTCATCCCTCAACGTTTTAACTTGAAACGAAAATCACAAATGGCAAATCCTAGTAATTCACGACAGAAAAAAAAAAGAAAAATAATTAAAAAAAAGGTGAAAGGGAGTGACCAGCCTTCGTCGCTGGCAACCTACGTCATCGTGAGCCGGAGTCGTCGCCGGGATGACGCCAAACGCAGCCACCATAGGGCAAAGAGGAGGCTCGATCGCGAATCGCGATAAATGGTGAGAGAAAGAGATAAATAAGGCTATGTTTGCCGCAACTATAGCTTCTCAGTTTTTCAGCTGCAGCTGTGCTTGCCCCAGGAAGTTGCTACGAGAAAGCTACTATGGGGAAACTAGCTGCTTGTTTGTTGCCGCTGTGTGAAAACAGCTGCGGGGCAGCTGTTTTTGGAAAATTGATAATTCTGCCCCTGTTCAATAAATTTGATTGTAACAAATCCGTGACATTCACTTATTTAATAATTCAGAAGCAGAAATAAAAAATACTGATAAATTTATTTGAAGTTTATAAATATGTTCAAAATAATGATGAATTTTTTTATATTCATTATTAGCTTGAATTGTGATTGGAAATTTGAATTCCCTGCTTCCAACATATTCTCAACAGTTTCAAGGTACCAAATGCAATGTATAAGGCAACATAGAGATCGTAATATCAAACTTCAGTGCTTCCAACATATTCTCAACAGTTACAAACTCCAACTTTATTCAGCTATGCACATAATGCTAACTCCAACAATAAAGAAGATTATCTGAAATGCTTACTTGCAATTAGTACAAATATTTTGCATTAATTGNAAAAATTATGCTTATGTGATATATTTATGATTAAGTAATGTATAATAAATAATGAAGGTTATTTTATTTTCCCTTTTCCCACACCAAGAGAAGAAAACCTTTCAAATCCCATGCGTCTCATCCTTCAACATTTTAACTTGAAACGAAAATCACAAATCACAAATCCTAGTGATTCACGATAGAAAAAAAAAAGAAAAATAATGAAAAAAAAGGTGAAAGGGAGTGCCCAGCCTTCGTTGCTGGCAACCTATGTCATTGTGAGCCGGAGTCGTTGCCGGGATCACGCCAAACGCAGCCACCATAGGGCAAAGAGGAGGAGGATTGATCGCGAATCGCGATAAATGGTGAGAGAGAGATAAATAAGGCTTTGTTTGCCGTAATTATAGCTTCTCAGTTTTTCAGCTGCAGTTGTGCTTGCCCCAAGAAGTTGCTACGGGAAAGTTGCTGTGAGGAAACTAGCTGCAGCTGTGTGAAAATAACTGTGAGGCAGCTGTCTCTGAAAAATTGATCATTCTGCTCCTGTTCAATAAATTTATTTGTAACAAATCTGTGACACTCACTTATTTAATAATTCATAAGCAGAAATGAAAAATACTGATAAATTTATTTGAAGTTTATAAATATTTTCAAAATAATGATGAATTTATTGAAATTCATTGTTAGCTTGAATTGTAGTTGGAAATTCAAATTCCCTGCTTCCAACATATTCTCAACAGTTTCAAGGTACCAAATGCAATGTATAAGGCAAAATAGAGATTGTAATATCAAAATTCAGTGCTTCCAACATATTCTCAACAGTTACAAACTCCAACTTTATTCAGCCAAGCACATAGCGCTAACTCCAACAATAAAGAAGATTATCTGAAATGCTTACTTGCAATTAGTACAAATATTTTGCATTAATTGTAATATGTCTCAATAAAGTACAATAAAAAAAGAGAAAGAAAATACTACTTTGTTTACATTATTAAATGTGTGGTTTATTGATGATTTTTTGGCTGCTTCTCTAGCCTTTTATGAAAGAAATTATTGCCAATGCCTTTAAAGACTGTGTGGTATCCTATTTCAGGCATAATTTATGCAACAGTAAGAGAGTTTGTGCAACTTTAAATAATATTGTTTTGAAAAAATTTCATTTAGTCATGTTATTGTTTGGAGAAATAAACTACAGGTAATGATCCAAGGGTATCTAATAACATTCATAAAGCAATTTATTCATTCAGGAAGGCTGAAGAATTCCACAATTGCTTAATGCAACACATTACTCCATAATAAAAAAGAGGACATAATTTCATTTCATCATTTTAAAGACAAATTATTTTTCCTCAACAGCTACAAACTGAAAAAGCTTCCTGGGAAAGACGGAATTCAAACACGTAGAAGTTTTTCTGAACTGTTGGAATAGCCGTCAAATTGAGTATTACATGTAAAAACAATAGAGAATTACAGATACACACCTTACTTCACAGTGGGGATCATGAGTGCAAAAAAAAGTCTAATACTATTAAAATGGTAATTAATAAGATGATTATATTAATTTTAGCGTTCAAACGGTGTAGCTCCCGTGCTAGACTTTCCCAAAATAATGTGCTCCATTCCCGATCACCGTCGTCATGGGAATCCTCCGAACTGTCTGACCAACGGAAGAAGTGACATTGCTCTGCGATGCTCCGTGAGCAGCTATAGAACTTTCTGTCATAGCTGTGCGGCTGACGTGACATCAGTAGAGAAGTTTGGAGGTCACATTGGCAGAGCAATCGCTGGCCTGTCCCTGCATTCCTTGAGCTCATGTTTTCTTGACTGCGACGAAAGAAAAAAAGAACAGACAATTGTTGCTATGAATAAACACACTTAAACATTATAGATGCAATGAGATTAATAAATACAGTAAACAGTGACTCAAGCAAACTTCCCTTACACTGAAGGCACAAAGATGGCCACTGATGTATGGAAAGGAATAATAGGAAAAAATTCCTCCATGGATCGTTTTCTTTAGTGATCATATTTATATGAGGGCAATGGTCTAAAAAATTGTAAACATTATCACTTTTTCTTTTAATATTTATAAGAAAGTAATAATAATAATAATTGAATGGCAATAAGAGGTATTATATGTGATGGACCTAAACAGGATATATAATAAAGCTGCAAAAATGAATAAAGGAATTGCATCACTTATATTAGCTCTTAATAAGAATGCTAAAAATGAATTGCATCACGTATATGTAAAATGAGGAAAGCTAGGTATAAAGTATTGGAGTACACAACTATGTATTCTTGTTCTCAGCATGTAGAGGTATGCATGCTATCCATATCTAATAATTCCTACATTGATTGAATCATTAGGGGATGGGAACAGTTCTGCTCTGAATTTTCCTATAACCCAAATCACAATGATCATAATCAATATCCTCCATAATCATGGCTTCCAATTTCAAAATCAAAATTTGCCATGGATGTATCTGATCTATAGGTTTGTTAACCATCCTTCTTTTACTAATCATAATAGGAACCTTGAATGATATTTGTAGTTAAAGGTCTAGAAAATAAAACTTGCCAGCTTTTTTCGCAGCACGAAACAAAAGCTCCTCGATCAAACTTTGGGCAGGATCACCTTATGGAAACCTTTCAATAAATCTTTCAACTTGCACAACTACTTCTTCATTGCTCATATACTGATAAAGACCATCTGATGAAAGCACCAAAAGCTAATCATTTGGTCCCAATTTATGGTGACAAAGAGAAGGAACACAGGAGACATATGGTGCAGTTCCAATGAATTCATTCCTGAACATCTCTAGTTACCAATCATTCCACTTGGCCCGAAATAGAACAAAATAAAAGAGAGAAGCCATAAAAATCTTCAGTTTAATGAAATGATATTATAAAATACAATTAATATATAAGAGGGTATATCATTAAAACCAAACTAATGAAAACACAAATTACTACAAGTCGCAATAAGTAATAGAGAACTATATATACATAGCACACAATTCTCACGTATTTACATATCTCACACAAACTTCCATATTTACATGCATAGCATTTCAGTGTTTCGAAATCTATGCATGAAAATGTGTATTTCACTTTTAAAAAGTGATAATAGAGCTATTTTATGTAATACTAAAAAACTGAGTGCAATGTGTGTAAATATGAAAGTTTAGATGTGAGATCTGCAAATGCATAAGAATCGTGTATCATGGATGTAAATGCCCCTAAAAAATAAACATCGAAGTTTTCTCGAAAAATTTGCCAGCCTTGTGAACTCATTCTCCACTCATTTCAACTAAGAATCTCCTGTGTTGCTAAATTAATAGTCAATTAGAAAATTTCAGTTGTACACTAAAATTGCTCTTTGAAAAGGAAATATATATATATATATATATATATATTTGGGTTCCTCTCCACCCTCACTCAAATGCTCTAAATTCCCTCTATTAAGTTGATCAATTGAATAAATACCTTGCTTCCATACATAAAAACCAAAAAGAAATATATGCAGAATGAACAGTGCTACTAATCCAAGCTATTTGCTCGAGTGAAGTTGTGGTCATTAATTTACAATGATTAATGATACACAAGACTAATATCAGAGAGATTAATCTGAAATCTACCCAAAAACAAGTCTCTTGGACTTTGATTTAGACAAAAAAACAGACGCTGCAGCAACGCTGATGCAGTAATTGAAGTAAACAGCAAACCAAGTACAGATTCACAAGCATAATTAAAAAAAAAGAAAGACAAAAAACAGACTTTTAAGTTCCAAAAACTGCACTATATGTGGCCAATTAAAATCCTCAACAGGTAAAATCCTTAGTAAGTAGCTAAACTTGCAATTCAACGATTCCTCTTCAAGCCCTCCATCGAAATTCATCAAATCTCTACTTGAAGTGAGTTGAAAATATAAAAACTTTCTGTGGCCTTAATTTTTGAATATACAATCTCTTCAAACCATCAATAATGGAAGTGACCGAGCTTAACGGAATCTACAAACTCATAGCCAAAAAATGATCTCAAAAGAAATGAACAGCCAAAGTCGAATGGAAAATGGTGTTTGAAACTTGGGAAGGCTTCTATAAATGGTTTATGAGACAGATGAACATGCAATGTCCCAAACATGTTTATGAGATTGATGATCAAGGTACGAACACATTTCCATGTACAGTTTCAATATTAATGTTCAAAACATTATAGTTTTCAGTTCATCCAAGAATGACCAACTACATCATTTTCATTTATTATTCATGATGTTATGGAAACAATCAAATTTATCTCAATATTCCAAAGTGTGAAATCATTATTGACACAGTGCATTTTTTGGGATTTATTGACACACTTCACCTATGACACTATGTAACAACAAAGCTTTGATTAAATAAAAAAAGCCCATGCTCAGCCCGTTGTCGGCATAAAAAGTTGTGAGTTGTGAAGTTGTCGGCTGTCAGTATGGATATCCTAACACCCGTTTTAAAATAATTTTTATATTTTTTTTGGGAAAAATAATATTTTAGATTTTGAAAATACAATACTTGACAGATCTCATATCTCCATTAGTTTAAATAAACGAGCCTAACACCATAAGCAATGGATCTACTCCGAAGGATAAATGCACTATTTACTGGTAAGACTCGATTAAATAAATTAAAGATTGTATGACATCGTCTAAATCTGCAAAAACCATTTTATTTATAAGCCGACAATTTTCTCTATTCATTACGAAGAATTAAATAGGGTTTATATTAATCTGGGTTCGGAAATACTTTCTATAAGGGCAAACACCTATAGTTAATTACATCTTAGATAATCGAAGTCACCTAAGAATACTCTCGATAAAAATCAGGGAATATTATCTTCAAGGAGTTCGAAAGGAATAGGACTTTTCAACGAGATCAGACAAAGAGGTATGAAGGGGGGAACGACTTAAACTCGGAACATTTATTTTGTAGAATCCAAAGGAAAAAAGAACTAGGGGATGTCACAGATCCTGAGGAAAACCTCGGTGACTTCCCAAGCTATCATATGATTTGACTTCAATTTTGGAGATTAAAATTATTGAATGTTTCATCTTACCAATTTTATTAATTAGGGACCTGGAAGATATGAGGATTTAGGTCATGACAGACGATAACCTTAGAATCCTAAAGTAGGTTAGGGCTTAAATTGTATAGCAGAGCTATACAAAGACCTAAAGATAAATTGAGAATTTATGTTTGCATAAGCAAACGACCTCGAATTCCTATAAATTTGTTATTTAATTCTAAAGAATGGTTTAGCTGATAAAGACATGTTTTGCTATTGAAGAAGGTTGCGCTGCCCACAATGCTAGCTTTAAGCTCTTCATCGTGGCATGAAGATAAACTTATACTAATTGAGGCTAGTAAACTAATTAATTAAGAATGATTAATAGATCATAACTTAGGATTCTGAATCATTTCACATTATTGCAACTATAAAGTGAAATTAAATAAATAATTCTATAATTTCTACTAAGTTCATTATACATAACTTAAAGAGAGATATAATATTTTTAAACTATAAAATTCGAAATTAAATTGGAAAGGTTAAAATTCTTTTAACTGATCATAAATAGGCATTCAAAATTACTAAAAAAATTAATTATATCATAGTAAATTCAATAATAATAATGGTTAGAATACACAAGATCATTGGAAAAGTTAAAAACATAAAGAAAGGAAGCTTGAAGTTAAGCCTAAAAATAAAAAATTGGTGTTTATATACTCTTTTAACTTAAAATTTCAAAATTTTATTCAAATGAATTTTTTAACTTTCATATTTAATAAAAAAATCACATTAAAGAATATTTGATAGAATTTTAGTAACGATTTTAAAATTATTTGTTGATTAAACTTATTCTAATTAATAAGAAATTGAAAGTGCAAAGAGTCCTATGTTAAGTGACTATTAATCTAAAGAATAGTTGAGATAATCTTGGGTTAAGTAGTAATCAAGGGATTAAAAAAAATTAATGACATTAATAATTTACTCCATTAATTTTAATAATTAAGGGATAAAGATAATGACCACAAAACTATTCATAATATGAATATTCTTATAAAATTACTCGAGGACAAGTAATAATTTATGTTTGGGGAATTTGATAAGTGTAAGAAATATTGTATTTATGTGGTGTTTTTCTTACATTTTGTGTTAATTTTATGCTTTTCTTAGTATATTTTTGTCTATGTTTGTAGAATAGAGGAGGAACACATTTTTTGAAAAACTATTACAAATTTTGACCCAACAATCCATTGCCAAGTATAAGGCACCGTGGGGCCCGTGAACACCCCATCTGTAGTAGAGCAGGACTACAGTGTCTGAGGATGGACTTTTGGTTTCAAAAACTCGAGAGCAAGACACTTTGACACCAGATGCAAGCGCTCCAATTCCCATATAGTAGCACCTCAAAACCGCTAAAAACAGTGTCATTATGCGTATGCCCTGATTCAGAGTTAAGAGATCCCAAAATATAGTACTCTATTTCAACACCATTGCGCCCTGTAGTAGTGTCCTAGTGCTTTATAGTAGTGCCCTTATGCTTAGCACTAACTTGCTTCAGTTTTGGCAGTTCCTTTAACAATTTGGCCAAAATTCTTATAAAAAAATGCCTTGAAAATAAAGGAGGGGACTTTTAGCAAGTCTTTAAAGTCCTTAGTGCTGACTCTATGAGCCCAATCATACTCAAAATGTGTTTCGATGCTAATAAATAAATGTTAGATGATAATAATGTGTTTCTCTCAAGTGTTTCAAAAAAATATTTCAAGCTTAGAAAGCTCGGCTAAGCTTGCGGAGTCAAGATCATCTGAATTGAACAGTTTGGAAAAGTGTAGGGTATGAGTAGTTTATGCAAATATTAAGACAAACAAGAGTTCAATATCTTTAATACACTGATATCACTTGCATTGAATCACTTATTTAGCTTGAATCACACATTTATTATATATATTGTCAACCTATTTTTTAAAATTACATTTTAATAAGTATTTTCTCTACAAAATAATTAAAATGATAAAAAAATATATATATTTCCAAACCATGGTCATATTCTTATCTCATTTTTGGGTGTAAGACATTAACATTATTTATAAAATTTTGGCTTGAAAATTTTTTCAATATTAAGCTTATTTTAAAAAATAATATAGATCAATATTTTTTTCTTTTCTGAATAATTTGAAAAGAATTATTCAAGAAACAAAGTCTATATCTTCACAACACAATTATATTTTCATCTTATTTTGGGATAAAATACATTAAAATTATTTATAAAATGATGGCTTAAATACTTTTTCAATATTTATAAAATGATGGCTTAAATATTTAAAAAATAATATAGGGAAATATTTTCTTTCTCTGAAAGTATTATTTTATATATTTTAACACAATGAATGTATTTCACTAGATAAATTATAGTAAATAATTTATGAATAATTAAGGATAATTATAAAATAAATTTGTATAGAATTTTGATTTAATTTCATTCAAACGTACATTTGCCCATCACACTTGTGGCACGTTAAACTAATTTGATCAATTGTGGGATAATTACATGGTCTCACTTATTTTCATATAATTATTTTTTTTCTCACTTTTTTTGCCAATTTTTTTGTATAATATGTTGTTCTAAATACCTATCTAAATGTATTAAATCTTTGAAAATTTATAAATATTTTTTACATATTTTATTTTTACTCTTTTCTTGAACAAAATCTTGTAAAATCTATCCAATTTTGACACCTATGTAGATGTCGAATTTCACCAACTTTTTTTCTTACTGTTTTGGCCAAATTTTTTGATAATATGTTGGTCCAAAATATTTATCTAAATGTATTTAATCGTTGAGAATTTATTTAGATTTTTTTCATATTTTATTTTTGCTCTTTTCTGAAACCAATTTTTGTAAAATCAGTCTAAATTTTTTATCTATGTAGGATTTTAATTTCATCAAGTTTGGGTTAACCAAGTCATGCTTTAAGTGTACAAATTCTCTTAAAAATTTTTCTAATTTCATCCTACTTCATTCCCATTGCTTAATCCATTAAAATCAAGCATATAGGAGTCCAAATTAAGGTTGGTCAAACACCCATGCAAAACATGGCCAAAAATCTACCATTAATTCTCTTTATTTGTTTCCTACCGTGTTTCCCTCCTTTTAAGCAATTCTTAGACAAATTTTTGGCCTCATTAAAGCTCAAAAATAATTTCAAATCTTATAGTAAACCAGCTTGGTCGATGTATACCTTTTCTTGAATCATTTCAAACTCTTTCCTTACTCATCTCCCTCCAAACTTCCTTGTCTTGGCTAAATTTTTAAAAGAAGGTTGAGTGATTTTGTTTTACCTTCTTGAGTGCAGCTTTCTTGCCCTGTAACTTTGGCCGAAAATTCTAAGTCCTCATCAAGCAAAACTTTTTTTGTTTGGAGAAGCTTTTTCAGAGTGTAAAAATCTGATTTTGTTTTGTTCTTGCTTTTGACCATATTTTAATTGTGTGGAGTTTGCTTGGAGAAATTTACTTAATTCATTGAATCCTCAATCTCTCATCTAACTTTATATAAGATCTATATTATTTTATTTAACTTCCTTGATTACATGAGATTATTTCGATGAATTAATTTGATGTGTTTTGAAAGTTAAGTTTTCATTTTTTTTCTTCTCATTCTTATTTTGGTGATTGGAGAGTTTTGCAACATAATATAGAAAGTGATTTAAAAGTTACTATGTTACATTAAGTTGTGTCTTATAGTTTGTCAAGTGAATCTTCAAATTCTAATTGAGAATATTGCATGATTCTTTAATTACCTTTAAAGTGCAAGTTGTTCAAATCTCTTATGCTGAAAAGATTACATTCATTGTCTATTGTTGAGTGCTTATTTCATTGTGGATTTCATATAAGCATTCACATAAACTTCACATGCCAATTTGAGCTCTTATGTATTTGCTTTGTCAATTATCTTTAGTTTGGGTTGAGTGAAAATCCTTTAAAAATATGAGTAAGCGAGATTAGTTGATTTCACTTTTTTTATTTTTTATGTATTGTACTGTCTCATTGTATTTGAGGTTGTACTTGCTAGATTTAGGAGAGTATGGTTGTAATCTTTAACTGATTAGTGGAATTCCTAGTCAGGGGTGACTAAGCATGGACGTAGGCCGATTTTGGGTTTAGTTGAGCCACATAAAAATCTTTTCTCATGTATATTTTTTTTTTCTGCATTGTTTTACCTGCTAGGCTATTTTTAATTGCTTTAATTAAAAGTATGGAATACTTTATAATTTAATTTTTGGACAAAATTAAAAATCAAGATTTTTGAATTAAGAAAGAGAAAAATAATTTTTAGGTGCTATAACATATATCAATTGACATCAAAGCCTCGACTCTTTTGTTTGGCTTAATGTCCTATAGTATCACTATGCCACACTCATTTCCTAAAGATGCACTAACTAAAGGACAAACCAGACATAGACCACCATTTGTTAGACAATGTACCTTTCGACCACTAAAAAAATTGTATCAATACTTTCATTCGTGGTAAGAAATCATACGTGTGGCACATATTAACACACCAATATCACACACCTACTATTATATTGAATGGTTTGAAAATTAAAAAAGCATTTGTTGATTGGTATGCTTGAGAAAGAGAAAATGATGAATTGAAGCCAAAGCTTATAATATTTTGTACTATGCTTTATTACTGATGATTACATGAGAATATCCAAGCTTCTTACTGTTAAAGAAATTTGGGATAAATTAATCATCACTTATAAAGACAAATGAATTAAAAGATACTCACATAAATAGACTTGTGCATGAAGATGAACTATTTAGAATGTTAATGTTAGAATGAATAGTAATTGCAATGTAATATAATAAAATAAAAAGGGGTTATTTGGCTTGATTAATTTGAAAATTTTTAAAGTCTTAAATATAATATTAAATAAATACATGCCTTTTAGAGATGCATGTTATTTGGTTTAATGTAAGTTAGATGCAACATTTTTTATGATGCCCTTCATACACATGCATTTTAGATGTTCAGTGGGCAATGAGGTTGGTATGATGTGCATGGTGGGCATTAATTGCTGGTAGTAGGTGATGGCTAGCGACAACTGATGTTCGTTAATGGTATTGCAGGGGTAGCGATAAAAAACTAGCAGGTCACAGTAATTGGTGATGACATGTGTGGCGATAACAATAGTGGGAAATGTGACCTGGTGTATTCAAAACTCCTATTCATTTGATGATTTTGTAATATGCTAAAAATGTACTAAAATGTAAAATTTAAATACATCAACATATTACTTTAGATTAATTTTTTCATCCAACTAAACATAAAAATTTTTATTTTAAATCAACCCACTCCTAAATCAAGCCATGTTAAATCTTATTGATAACATTGGAGGAGCTAAAATGTGCTCATACAAGTCAGAGAAGATGTTGATGCTGTAATAAGAAGTTCGAGCTATAAATGTTTAAATAATCACGTGAATATGAAAAATTATCTCATATATTTTAATTGAGGAATTTACATGCACAACTCCGAATTCTTATGCATTTACCTATCTCACACCTAAACTCTCATTTTTACAAACCAAGCACCAAACTTACTTCTTTCATCACTCTAATAGTGAAATTCACATTTTTATCCATAGATAGGGCACTCATTTTGTAAAAATGATAGTTTGGGTGTGAGATACGTAAATATATAAGAATTAGGGGACGTGTATATGAATTTCCAATTTTAATTTTGTTTATTATGAAATTATTTTTCAAAAATGTGTAATCAATAAAGATATAGAGCAGTGCAAATAGTTGTATTCTTATGTAGATGCATTGTATGGGATAAAGGATCGTGAAGAACAAAATTAGAATCGAGTCATCAATGAAAAATTATTACATACATTCACCGCACGCAAAACTGCATACGAAGTTGCCCAAAAAATGTATGATTGTGGGCTAATTTTAAAAATTTAAAATTTTTTATAATTAATATTAATTAGATGCATTTTTTTTATTGGAGGGCGTACCTACACCGGATGGAAAAATCGCTCGCCATCAACACCTAATCCTGTTTCCGTTGCCTGAGCTCCAGCAGGAGCAGGAAAGAGAAGAAGAGGAAAATCGGAAATGATGAATTCCATTTCCGGGCTTTCGATGTATCGTTCTCTTTGCTTTTTCGCTTCTTTTAATCCGAATCCCCTCAAATGNATTCCAAGTGAAAGAGCACTATACTTCAAACTTTGTTTCTATTCTGAAAGATAAACACAAAACTTAAGGGTGAGGCTCGATCAAATGAACTACGAAACATATGACATCCACTTGGTTTGTGAAAATAATTTTATTTGCCGACAAGTTCCCCTATTTAATATGAAGAATTAAATAAAGTTTATATTAAACTAGGTTCGGAAAAAGCTTACTATTACTGAAGTCACCTAAAAAAACTCTCGATAAAAATCTAAAAATATTATCTTCAATGAGGTCAAAATGATAGGACTTTTCAACCAGATCGGGCAAAGATGTGTGAAAGGGGAATGACTCAAGTTTGGGACATTTTGTTTTTAGAATCCAACGATGGAAGAACTAGGGGATGTCATAGATCCAGAGGAGAACTTTGGAGACTTCCCAAGCTACCCTATAGTTTGGCTTCAATTTCAGAGAGAGAATTATTTAAATATTTCATCTTGCAAATTTTATTTGTTTAGGGTTACAATCATGTGAAACGATCACACAAATAGCCTAGAAGATGTGGGGGTTAAGGGCATAACAAAAAACAACCTCACAATCCTAAGACAATTTAGGGCTTATATTATACAACAGGGCTATATAAAAGGCCAAATGATGAGTTGAGGATTTATGTTGCATAAGGAAACCACCTCAAAGTCCTATGGCTTGGTTATTTAATTCTAAAGAAAGATATGCTATTGTAGATCCTCTTGCTGATGAGGATGGTTGGCTGCCCACAATACTAGCTCCAAGTTCCTCGTCGTGACAAGTTTAAGTTTTATAATGTGTCAAGTTATAATGTCAAATCAGATTAAAGTTTATTAGAGTAACACCGATTAGGATCCTATGGTTCCCTCGTTCTTGTACCACTATTTTCTTTCAGATTCACTTAGTCCAAATGAATTTACTAAACTCGACCCAATGAGTTCCATATTTTCATTTAGACAGTGGGAAGTCTTGTTAGCAACCGTTGGTTACCTCCTCCGAGGGATTCCAGATCATCCAATAGAGACGTCTTAATTTAGTTGTAATTATTATTTTGTGATGTTTGTGATTAAATTTTGAGCTGTCTTATTTTTTAATGTTGTGGTGGTGAATTTTATCTTGGTTGATTTCAGTTTTGGTTTTCATGCAGAGTGACATTGTTGTTTAACATGCAAGCCAAGACAAGAAGTATAGAAAGGTAAATGCATTAATTTAAAAGCATACCTGTCGATTCTTCTCGTTTCACCACCTGAAAGGTCAGTACTTGCAAAACATGTATATAATTTTGCAGGGAATTTAAATTACAGGAGTAATGAAGGTTTAGCTACAAAACCCCAAGTTATGACTTTATTGAATCTTAGAAGATCTTAGTGGATGGTTTTAGAACAAAATATGGCAAGTCCAATTTGCCTTCAAAATGTCTAATAGATTTCAAAGTGCTTAAGGCATGACCCTAGATCAGTTTGAAGATCTCTTGAAATATTTTGAATTTGCCTTGGACTTGTCATATTGTTCCATGAATCATCTGAGGTTGAAGTGTGTCCACCTCGTTGCTCAGTGAAACTTGACAATTTAATTATCCTGAGGATAGGATACCCAATTAATTAATTGATATTTCACTTAAAAGTTATGTGAGTGGGTGGCCATAAGGCAAGTTCAAATCATTTAAGATTGTGGGGCCTGCAATTAAAGTCAGCCTTGTAGTGTTTAAAGATGTTAATCACAAATCATATTATCTTCTAAATCCAATCACTTGAGTCTAGACATCGAGCCTAGGTCACTACTAAGCCTTTGACAATCATGATAAGTTGAATGGTGATTATAAAAATTTTGATTTAAGTGATATGTACTCTTATTGAATGATCACATCATCCTTAACTTTGGGCTTGAGAAAAGTAAATTATCATCCTTTTCATCTTAAGCCCATCACTTAAGAATCATTTGATCTTAATTGACTTCCAAGTCATGAAGATTAGGAGGATTATGATTTTGTTGATGTTGTGAAAGGGTGGTGAGTGAGTTTCTACCTTTAATCCCATTGTATTTAAATCATCTAAACATGTTTATTAAGATCAAATTACACATTTTCCCTTAGTTAATCCTAAATTTTGATTAAGACACCAAATTCTAAAATTACCACTTTGCCCTTAGGGCACTTCACTTCATAACTCATTAAACATAACCCAAATGACTTTGATGGTTTAGAGTGTCATAGCAATGAGGTAATTATAATGTTAGAGGAGAATATGTGAACTTCTCAACTTTTAATTTAAATATTTATTGAAACTCTAAAAATAGGATTCTTTATAAATTGATTTATTTGACTTTCCAAAATAAAGTTTTTTATTTATAAGAAAATTATTAGAGGTTTCCCTAGGTCAGAGAAATACTGAGACAAATTTTCAATCTTTTTTGAATCAATTTATTATAATTATTCTAATGGGAAAATGAGAAAAATCCACTTTTAAGCCTTTAAAATTTCTTTTTAACTTTGTAAAAATTAGGAAAAATATTTTAATGAGTCCCAAGTGATCAAAACAATTAGGAATATTTTGAAATATTTTGATACTTTTGGGATTTTTTAATTAAATTTAATTATTTTAAAATTTAAAATAAGGCTAAAAAATAAGTATTTTCTAAAAAATAATTTTTATTTTTCCCAAATGCCTCTGATCATGAGGAATTCAAAAAACCACTTTTCATAATTTTCCCAAGTGTATTTAATTTATTATAATTATTTTTATACAAAAAATACAAGGTTTCTTAGAAAATCAACTTTAATACTTGAACTTAATCAAATAATTTTAAAATTTTTACAGTGGATAAACATGATTTTTATGAATAATGTGGGATTGATTTTGTCAATTTTGGATAAGGATATAATTTACATAAATTAACACATTATATTTACATTTAATTAATTATAGAAATTACAAGATAATTCAAGACATCATGATTTTTCCCTAGAATTCTTTGACCACACAAAACCTAGTAAAATTATTCTCATAATTTTCCGAATGATATTTTGATTTATATAATTAAAATAGCCAAAATTAGTCACCTTAGCTTGAAAAGTATGGCTAAAAGCATAGAGATGCCCTCTGACCTTGGAAAAATCAGAGACATAGTCTATATCATGAGGAATAAACCCTCAAAATTTCAAGCCAGGGTGAACAATGTTTGATCATAATGAATTAAAATACTCCATAAAATATTTAATTCATTAAAAAACATGCAATAAGAAAATAATTTTTATTTTTAGTCATCATTATTTTTCTTTGTTCACTGACCAAGAAGATATTTTTCTTTTATTTTTATATTTTTTTCTAGAGAAAGATATGGATTTTTGAAGTTTAGGCATTTAAAATAATTTAGAAAATCTATATTTTTCTACTTATCATACGCGGCGCTACCTCAACCTATGTGGCTCCAAACACACACGCGACGCTCCGCTATTCGACGCCGCCATCCACCTCAGATGCCACACACCAAGAGTTGGTCCGGCTTGATCTCCTCTGTTGATCAAATGAACGTGCGATCAGATGACTCTCCGTTATCATCCCCAAGTGACCTAACTTAAGAACCGTTCATACTAAAACCTTAAGATCTTCATCTATACTCATCCAAATTGCATGGGGTTTGTTTCTAAGCCTTCATCTACTCGAGACAAACACATCTATGAGGTTAATCAAGTACGAAGTCAATCCATTACAAATGAAGAATCAAAATAAGCTCGGGCTAGGGTTAGAGCTCAATAACTTTGTCTGAGAGGGGATGCCTCAATCAGATAGTTGTGGTAGCTTTAATTAATTCCAACGAACATCTAGATGCAGCCTTGTTACCTAGAGAATTGTCTATATGGATTTGATCAAAGTGGATTTTAGGTGTTAGTCTAGAGATAGGTTAGAGGTTGTTTCAAAGGGGGCTTTTATGGGGAATCAACTCCTTTCACTGTTGTGATAGTGTATGTACAATTAATTGGAGTTTGGTTCATTGTGGAGCTATGGAGGAATATGTCTTGGTTTTGGCCTGATTTTTGGCTCAAAATTGAACTCTCACAGAGGGAACCAGAGGGGGGAAGATGGTTGGCTTGAGGTTAGGGATGCTTGGAGAGTCTTTGGTGAGGTTTTGGTAGAGTTTACTCATGGATTTGAAACTTTGTTTTAGCTATAGAGGAGGTGAGTCTTTATAGAGGGGCTTAGGGTGGAGCTCAGGGCCAATTAGTGGGTGCAATAATGTGCTTATATGGTGGGCAGAAGAGTTCTAAAGAGCCATTAGAATGAGATGGCCTCTAAAGTTGAAATTGGATTTCATTTAGGGGTGGTGGCTAGATGGTTAGGTGAGCCATGTGGAGGGTTAATTATGATTAACCGACAATGGCAAGTGATGATGGAGGGGATATTTTGGTTAAGGCCCATAAATAGGATAAAATCCCTTAAATTAGGGGACCCTTGGTCCATAGCTCACCAAGCTAGTTTAAGGAGTTTTAGCTTGGTCAATAGGGTGTGTTTAGTGGTTGTGGTGTCATCAATTTGGTGACTTTTGCATGGCTAAGTCAATTTTGGTGCATGGATTCAATTTAGTTCAAAATGACTAGAAGTTAGGTTTGAGTTAGGCTAGCCATAACATTGAGCTAAATTGATTGATCAACTTGGTGTAGAAGATTCTCATGAGAAGTTTAGAAAAGAATTGGAGTGATTTTGAATTAATTTGGAGGTTCAATTTGAGAGATTTTGGGCATTTGGTCAACTTGGGGGTAAAGTTAGACTAAGTCCAAATTGATGGTTGAAAATTATCTATAGAAATATCATGTAGAGTTCTCAATATCAATTGGGTGCTAGTTTTGGGTTAGAGCATTCAATTTGGTGGAATTTGGAGACAGCCAATTTGGGGCAAATTTGGAGATTTTGAATGTGGGTTGAGATTGAATAAAATTGAGGCTTGACCAAGGCTAATTGAAGATCCAATTTGATGTGTAAGATTGTTATGAAGAGTTTAGGATTTAAATTGGGGCAAATTGAGTAGCTTATGTGGTTCAATTAGGTGAGATTAGGTCATGAGGTTAAAATTGGGGGTTTTAGTTTGGATCAAAATTAAGCTCAAAGAATGGGTCAATTAGGCTTGTATTTTGTTTGTATTGATCGTATGAAAGATTAATCTAAGTTTGGAACTAAAATTGGGGAGGATTGGGTCCAAATTGATAGACATTTGGGATAAATTTGAGGAAATTGAGCCTTGAAAGGCAATTTGGGAATTTTTGTCTAAATGGTCAAATTGGTCAAATTGGGTTGAATTGAAAGATACAAATTGGTTTTGGGGACATTTGAAGTGATTTTGGATGTCTTGGGAATGTTTGGGCCACCAAGGGTATTTTTGTAATTTTGACAAATTTGAGGGTATTTTGGTAATTTTAGCAATTTTTGTTGGTTTTGGGCAATTTGGGTATTTTGAAATGATTTTTGAACAAATTTAGGTATTTTTGGTGAAATTGGGAATTTTGGCCAAATTTAGGGTTTCAAGGTCATTTAGGTAATTTGGGTGGATTTAGGGGCAAAAGGCCAAGTTGGATTTTTTTTTTGTAGAATTGGGGAGCCAGCCACTATGTATGAGCTATGGACCAATACCCATTTGGGTCCTCTATGTACTAGTTTTAGCTAAAACCTAGCCTAGGGCTAGTGGGTCTAGGGGACCATTAAGATGAGTCTCTTAAAAGATCAAGGGATCAAAGTCAACAATTTAGGTTTAGGGCTACAAGTGTATCTAGGTGGTAGTGAGTGTAAGTGAGTTAACTAGCTCCATAACAACACCCAGGGTCAGCCCTAAGGTTAAGCAGTTCTATTGGGACTCTCTTTCGGATCCTTAATACTAACCCCACCTACTAAGTGCTAGAGGTTAGGACCAATATGTAGAACTTCAAGTTGAGAAAAAAGGAGTTTTGAGTTTCTAATGGTGAGGGTTCCTTTTTTAGTTTTCTAGGAATAGTCAACAAGAAAGTCCTATGGCTAAACCTTAGGCTACTAAAGAGGGAAAACTAAATCTCAACCAAAAGTAAGTTGAACATTATCCTTGATATGATAAATTATAATTCTTCTTAAAATGAATAAAGATTCAGAAATCTTAGATTTGATTACTAAGTACTCTTAAACTTAGAGCTTGAATCTAAGCTATTAAATATTTTTCTTAATTTTTACTGTTTTATGTATGAAACTAAAGTATATAAGTTTATAAGTTATCCTCTATCCTAAGTCATAAGCTTTTATGTAGTAAAAGGTCACTTGACGACAAGTAATATTTAAGTTTAGGAGATTTTGATACACCAAAATAATGTGTTATTTTAAGTAGATATTTAATGCTTATTTTTGGTGATATTGTACTTTAAAGAAGGGTATTTTCATGTTTTTTTGTAGGTATATCAATTTTAAGCATTTGGTGCAAAAGTAGCAAAAATGACAAAATATGGAGCCAAATAACAAATTTTGAGATTCTGGCACCTGAAGCACCAGAACTGGTGCGTGAAGCTCCACTTTATAGAGAGCTGGCACCTTAAGCTTCAGAATTGGCGCTTGAAGCACTGTTTTATAAAGAGCTGGCACCTGAAGCGCCAAAACCCAAAACAACGCGGTCGTAAGCAAGTTGGCGCCTGAAGCACTAGAACCAGTGCATGAGGCGCCAGAAATGACTTTTTGTGAATTAAAACAATTTTGGATGAATTTTGCATGAATTTCAAAGGGGTCACTTTTTCTAAACTCATCATGGAGTGATTCAATGATTCTAGACACCTTGGAAGGTTCTTTTATGAAGGGATTTGTCTCTTGGATCAATAGACATATCTTTTGGAATTCAAAAGGGTTGACTTTTGAATAGAATTTTGGAGGGAATTTTGAATTCTTTTTGGAGGGAGGTAGCCTCTAATAAAAGATAGGGAATTCTAGGGCTTGAAAAAAAGAAGACGGGGCTAAAGAGAGGGTGAGAGAGAGAGAGAGAAAGTCAAGGGCTTTGAGATTTTCTTCAAGGATTGTAAGAGGATACGTAACGTGAGAGATTTCTTCGTCATTACACTTCTAAGTGAGAATTGAGAGTGCTTGTAAAGGGAAAGAGCTTGAAGAGAACTTTTAGGGATTTTCTTGGGAAGGAGTGTGAGATAAGTTGTGTCTTTCATTTCTTTGATTTTGTAAACTTATTTTTATATATGAAATCTGTGTTTTGATGTTTCCATCTCATGACATCTAAGTAGTCTTCTTTATCTGTCTCCCTACTTTGAGATATGGTTTTGTGAAGAATTGATTTTATTTTATAAGATTTTAAATGTTAATAATTTGTGATGATTCAAACTTTGATCTTCACTTACTTTTTGATCTGGCCAATTGAAATATTAAAATGTGCTAAAAAACATATGTTTTGAAAGGTCTATGATTTTTAAAACATATAGAGAATCACATTTGATTACATGAGAGAAGATGTCATCCATGGGGTTGAGTGCAAATAAATAGGTAAATATAAGTTTTTTGGATGCAAATATGGAGATTTTAAGGTGACATTAAATTCACCAATTTTGTCTAGTTGATTGGAAACTAATGCAGGATTGTTAGCCCCAGGTGAGGGAGTAGTGGGAGCTTTGGAGTGACAACTTGTATAATGCTAGACTAACCATGGAATTATGACCAAACTCTGGATTATTCAATGTTGTTTATGCACTTGGAAGAGGGTAAAGAATAGGATTGCTCCTATTTGGCACAAAACAATTTTTATATATTTTCAAATGATTTTAAATTCTTCACAATTTATATACTCATTGTAAAGAAGAAGGATGCTTTCTTAAATTTGAATTATTCATCACAAAAACTTTTTTAGTTTTCGTAAGTTTACTTTTGAAAGTTTAGCAATTAGTTTAATTAACTCAGTTCTTTTAACTGCATTTTATTTAGCATTCACTCAATTACTTTAAATTTGAATTTCATAATTCAATTTTGTAGTTTAAATTACAATTTATATTATAATCATAAGAATTTATTTATAAATTTTTCCAACTATTCTGTTGGAACGATATTTAGGACTCCTTTAGAGCCTTTTATTACATGAGTGATACGTATACTTGCGTTATCATTAGGGGATTTGGCAGTATAGAGATTTTGAAGAGATAGAATTTATTTTTATTGAAGTTATTTTTATTGAGTTTATATTGCATATTTATTATTATAACTGTTGTGTGTATTTTGTAATATTGAAAAATATTTACCAAAAAACACACAAAAATTTGCCACATCAAGTTTTTGGCACCGTTGCCAGGAAGTAACGGAAAGTATTAATAAATTATTTTATAATTTAAATCAAAAAATTCTTGTAGTTTAATTTTAAATATTTTCATATTTTAGTGTGTTAACTTATTTTAATTATTTATTGTGTTTGTTTATGTGTAGTTTAATATCTGAAGATTTAGTACCTTACGATTCAGAGTTAGAAAGAACTATTAGAAAAATTTGAAAATAACAAAAAGAAATAGATAATTTTAGTGAAATGGCTTGCAACTCAAGTAATGTTGGAAATGAAAATGAACATCATCAGAGACCTTTAAGAGATTAAGTTAATCCTATAATAGATGAAATTTATTTGAGTATACAAAACCTTATTGTATGTGCCATTTCATTTGAGCTTAAATCTACTATTGTCCAAAAGTACAAAATAATCAGTTTGGGGGAACACCAACTAAAGATTCTAACTTAGACCTTACTAGTTTTTTAAAATTGTGTGCTACATTTAAATATGATGGAGTTTTGAATGGTGTCGTCAGACTTAAACTGTTTTCTTTTTCACTAAGGGATAAGACTACGATGTGGTTAAACTCAATAACACATAGATCTATCAGAACTTGGGCATACTTATCACAAAAAATTTTATCTAAATATTTTCTACATTTGAAAATTTCTAAGCTTAGAAATGATGTCACTTCTTCTTGTCAATTTGAAGGGGAATCAATTTATGAAGCTTGTGAATGATTTAATGATCTCCTTAGGAAGTGTCCTCACCATGCAATGCCATATTGGTTAATAATTCAAACTTTTTATAATGGACTAGTTAGATTTCTTAGATCAATGATTGTTGATGCTACTGGTGAATCATTATTATCAAAACCATTGGATGAAGCATATTTTTTAATTGAAGAGATGGCTACAATAATTTTCAATGGCCCTCTAAATGGGTAAATCCATAAAGAGTAGCTAGTATTCATGATTCTCATGTAATACTTATGTTGGCTGCCCATATAGTTGTTATATTGAGAAGATAGATCAATATGGAATGAATTATTTTCAGACAACACTTATGCTTGAGGAAAACTCATTGAGAAAAATGATAAAATCTCAATCTTCTTATGAGACCTAAAATGCAATAAATAATTGTTCAAATAATCCTTATGCCAATTATTATGATCCTTGTTGGAAGAATCATCCAAATTTTAGTTGGAGTAACAATAACTCTAATGTTAATCTGCAATGGAGAAACAACATTGTGAACTCATTGGGAAACACCAACAATCAAGGAAATCCAACTTATAAACCTTATTAACCTCCATATTTTAATAATTTGTAGCATAAGGAGAAGAAGTTGTCAATGGAAGATTTTTTTTTGCAAATGGGATGTCAATTACAAAGTCAAGGAACTGCAATTAGAAACATGGAAAATCAATTGGAATGTATTACTACTACACTTAGCAATAGACCTCGAGAAATTTTTCCTAGTAATGTTGAAATAAATCCTAAAGATCAAAACAAAGAACTAATTAAGGCTATTCAACTAAGAAGTGGAAAAGAATTGAAAACTAGAGTTAAAAATAAGTGGAAGTTGAAGTTGAAAAAGATGGGGTGGAAAATGAAAAATCTGGTGAAGATTTACATTTTGAGTCTGAATGTTTTATTAAACCAATGAAAATCACTATAGAAAGACCACCACTGTCATTTCCTCAAACACTGAAGTAGATAAACAGTGATAACCATTTTTTAAAAATTTGGTAGATTTTGAGAATATTAAAGATAAACATTCCATTTGTTGAATTCGTGGAACAAATATCAAGCTATGTGAAGTTCATGAAGGATATAATTAATCAGAAAAGGAAGTTTGTAGATAATGAGACTGTTGCACTCAGTGAAGAGTGTAGCACTATAATTTAGAAAAAGCTTCCTGAAAAACTTAAAGATCCTAGTAGTTTTATTATTCCTTATGCTATTGTCGAAAGATTTTTTGGAAAAGCTTTATGTTATTTAGGAGCCCATATTAATCTTATGCCTTTATCAATTTTCAGAAGGCTGGGTTTAGGATATATTTCACTTACATGTGTAACTCTTTAGTTAGTTGTTTGTTTGATTACCTATCCTAAAGGAGTTATAGAAGATATTTTGGTAAAAGTTGATAAATTTATCTTTCCTGTGGATTTTATTATATTAGTTATGGTGGAAGATAAAGAAATTTCTATCATTTTAAGAAGACCATTTATTTCCACTGGAAGAGCTTTGTTAGATGTGTAAAAAGAAGAACTAACTATGAGAGTTAGTGATCAAGAGGTTGCCTTTAATATTGCAAAACCAATGAGATACCCTGCAAAAGATTGAATGCTTCAGAATGGATATTAATGAATATTTAAGCCATGAATTTATGGAAGTGAGAAATGAAGGTTTGTATTATGTTCTGGAAAAAATTGAAATGTTAGATCTGACAGAAAATGACAAGAATTTGATTTCATCTATTGAGAAACCTCCTGAACTAGAAATGAAAAAACTTCCTACACATTTAATGTATGCATTCTTAGAGATTTATCCACATTAATTGTTATTGTATCCTCAGAATTAACCGATACACAAGAAAAATAGCTGTTAGAAACTTTGAGAAGATATAAGAGAACCTTTTGATGGACATTAGCTGATATTAAGACAATCATTCTTTCAATTTGTATGCATAGAATTTTATTGGAAGATCAATATAAACCAAAAGTTGATCCGAAAAGGAGATTGAATCCTATGATGAAAGAAGTTGTCAAGTAAGATGTTTTAAAATGGTTAGATGCTAGAACAATATATATTATTTTAGATAGTGCTTGGGTAAGTCTAATTCAATATGTTCCAAAGAAAAAAAGTGTGAATATTGTAAAAAATGAGAATAATGAATTAATACTGACAAGAGAAGGCACTGGATAGAGAATCTGCATAGATTATAGAAAATTAAATTTTGTTACCATGAAGGATCACTTTTGTTTACCCTTTTTGGACAAGATGTTGGATAAACTGGCTGGGCACATATATTTTTTATTCTAGATGGATATATCGTTTATCATCAAATACATATTGCTCTAGAGGATCAAGAAAAAACAACATTTCCTAGTCCTTATGGAACTTTTGTTTTTCAGTGAATGCCCTTTGGTTTATGTAATGCACCGTAACATTTTAAAGATGTATGATGTCAATTTTTAGTGATTTAATTGAAAAATGAATTGAACTCTTTATGGACAATTTTTCTGTATTTAGATCTTCATTTGTAATATGAATAAATCATTTTGAGAAAGTTCTTAAAAGATGTGAAAAGACTAATCTCTTATTAAACTATGAACAATATCAATTTATGGTTGCAAGAGGAATTATACTTAGGCATAAAATTTCCGAAAATGACATGGAAGTAGATTCTGCAAAAATACAAGTTATATCTAAGCTAGCTCCACCTACTACTGTAAGAGAATTTAGGAGCTTTTTGGACATGCTAGATTTTACTGGTGATATATTAAAAATTTTTCAAAAATTATTAAGCCTTTATGCCAACTTCTGCAAAAAGATAAAAAATTTGACTTCCACTAAGAGTGCATTAAAACCTTTGAAACTTTATAGGAAAAATTGATCACTGCTCCTATAATTATTTCATCTGATTGGGAGAATCATTTTAAATTAATTTTTGATGCAAGTGATTATGCAATTGGACCTATTTTAGGGCAGACATATGGCAAAAATTTTAAAGTTATATACTATGTTTGTAAGACTCTTAATGATGCTCAAATTAACTACACCACTACTGAAAGAGAATTATTAGCCATTGTTTATGTTTTTGATAAGTTCAGGTCATTCTAATTGGAGCTAAATGTATTGTGCACACTGACCACTCGTTTATTAAATATTTAATGAAAAAGAAGGATGCAAAATCAAGATTAATTAGATGGGTACTTTTAATGCAAGACTTTGATTTTATAGTAGTCGATAGGAAAGGGACTGATAATCAAATTGTTGATCATCTTTCTTGGTTGGAACAAGAAGAAACACTTGATTTGAAAAAAGAAATTAATGAAACTTTTCCTGATGAAAAATTTTATGTTGTAAAAGGATGGGAAATACCGTGGTATGTTGATATTGTGAATTATATTATTAATAGTATTTTACCATATGGATTGACCAAATAACAGGAAAATAAATTCATTCACAATGCAATATCTTATTTTTGGGATGACCAATATTTGTATAAACAATGTGAGGATTTAGTGATAAGACGATGTGTGCCTTATAAAGAAATTTAGGAAATTATTCAAAAATGTCATGATTCTGAATTTGGAGTTCATTTTGGGAATGATAGAACTGTTCATAAAATTTTGCAAACTGGATTTTATTGGCCTACTCTATTTATATATATATATATATATATATAAACATGTGATTAGTGTCATAGAGTAGGTAATATTTCAAAAACAAATGAAATGCCTCTAAATTTTAATTTGGAAATTGAAATTTTTGATGCATGGGGATTAGAATTTAAGGGACCATTTATACCTTCATTTAGAAATATGTATATATTGATTGTTGTGGATTATGTGTCAAAATGAATTGAAGCAATCTCTTTACCTCGATATGATGCTTGGAGTGTTCTAAATTTTTTAATCAAAAATATTTTTACAATATGTGGAATGTCGAGAATAATCTTTACTGATGGAGGATCTCAATTTAAGAATGCAAAAATTGCAAAGTTGGTGGAAAAATATAATATTATGCATAAAATTGCAACTACTTATCATCCTCAGACAAGTGGTTTTGCAGAAGTATCTAACGAGGAAATTAAAATAATTTTAGAAAAAATTGTGAATCCTAATAAAATGGAATGGTCAGCTAGATTAGATACTGCATTATGGGCTTACAGGACAGCTTATAAGACACCCATAGGAATGTCTCTGTATAGATTAATTTTTAGGAAGACTTGTCGCTTACTAGTAGAATTGGAGCTTAAAGCCGATTAGGCAATTAGGGAGTTCAATTTCAATTTGAAAGATACTGGTGAGAAACAATTATTGCAATTGAATGAGCTTGAAGAAATTACAAATAAATCTTATGATAATGCTAGGATCTATAAGGAAAGAATGAAAGAATGGCATGATCAGATGATAATAAAAAATAAAGAATTTGAGCCTGGACAAGAAGTTTTATTATAAAATACAAAATTTAAATTATTTTTTGCAAAACTAGTCTAGGTAGAAAGGGTCATTTAAAATTGTAAAAGTCTATCCCTATAGAGCTGTTAATATTGAACATCCAAAGACTAGAATGATATATAAAATGAATGGACACAAACTGAAACCATATTATGATGTTCACAGATCAGTTTTTAAAGAGACTGTAATGTTGAGTCACCCATAAAGACTGAAAAATGTTAGGCTTACGACATTAAACCAAGCAGTTTGTGTGAGGCAACCTATATTTATCATTATTTATTTTGCTTTTATTTTCTTTGTTTGAAATATTAAATTTATATATATATTAATATTTTTATGGATTCTGTGTATTTGAGAAACTTGAAATTGAGAAAATATTTAAAATAAACATCTTTATTTACCTAATTTTGTGGAATATTTGAGAATTTATTGGATTGAATTCGAAATGGCAAAAATTTTGGAGTTTGTGTCTAAGGCACCAGTTTCTAAAGAGTTAGTGCTTCAAGAGCCAGAATCGGCTCCTGAGGCACCACAACGATGAAAATGACTTAAAATGTTTCAGAAGGCTATTTATGGCGGGTTCTTCTACTTATAACTCCGTAAAACAAATTCTAAAGTCTATTTTAGAGGGAAAAACGAGAGAAGAGTCACTACTTTTCAATTCTTATGGCTTCCCACTCTAAAAATTCTGCGAGATTTGAAGTTTTCAAGCGGAGAAAGTCTGTCAGTTTCAATGCACAAAAGTTACATAATCGAGTTCTTGTGAAGAAGAGGCTAATCAAGGACATTGGATTTGTGAATCAAGGATTCAACACACCGAATACTCAAGTGGAAGAGATAATTGCGCAGAGGCACTGGGAAGTGCTTTGCTACACTATCATCGTCGTAGTCGTCCCTGTAGTGAAAGTGTTTTATGCAAATCTTCATGGAATCAACCAAGGCATTGTCTATGTACGAGGCAAGTTTGTGCAAATCACTCCTTCAAAAATAAATGAGATGTTTATGATTAAAAGTGTTCTTAGTTGCCACTATGAAAACTTTACCCCAATAAGAGATAATATGAACGAAATCTATCAATAGCTTACGGATGAAGATGCAAGTTTGGAGGCTAGAGATGATGGTAATGTAAGATTTTATTCATCATTATTGAATCCTGTATCTAAAGCGTGTCATTTCGTTATTACATTGAAATTAGTCCCCACCATGAAAATCAATAAATTAGCTAAGGAGAGTGTTATTTTGAATTGTTGTATTCAAACTCAAAAAACTATTGATATTGGTGCAATAATTGTGAAATAGGTTTTGGGTTTGGTCGACAATAGATCTAATACTGGACTGGGACATCCATCTACTACTTTCCTACTGTGCAATCAATCACAAGTAACTTATGAAAGTTGGGAAAAAGTGCTTCTTCCTTGGAAGCCTATGGACCCAGAAGTTTATTGCAAATGCATTAGAATGGGAGATGACAATGAAATGAATGTACTGATGGATCAAGCATCCTAAAATTCATCACCTATTCAACCTTACTTCAGTTAGAACGTACTTTTGAAAAGGATCAAGAAGATAGAAAAAGAGGTACAGAATCTTATGAATGCAATTGGGAATATTTCTGAATTATTGGATCATCTGGATTGGAGAGTGAATGAACATTTTGAACATACTAGATGTATTGAAGATGGTTTGGTACGTATTCAAGAAACATTCTTGGATTGAGGGATATTCAACAAATGAATTTCCTTATTGACATGTACGTGTGCTAACAATCCATGAGAGAAATCCAGGAGGATTAGAGCAAAGAAGATGTTTGAATTTACTTTATGCACGGAATTCTTATTTAGTACTGCTTATGTTATTATGTTATGTTGGATTGAATTTACTTTCATTGTTGAACTCTATTTATGTTTTTTTTAGTATTTTGATGTTTAGATTTTAGTTTTTGGATATTTCGTTTTCTTTGGACAGTGAATTAGTTTTTCTTGGCTTGAAAACTGTTAGTTTGTAATAATGTGAATTTTATGTATAAAAGTGAGTTTTGTGTTGTTTGTGAAAGTTTTGTTTTAGAAAAATGTTTAATTATGAGTATAAGTGTTATTTGAGTTAATTAAAGGTTGATGTAAAATGGTAAACAACTGATTTCCTTAGAAAATTAAATCTGGAAAAAGTAGGCATTGAAGCTTGAGGTGTCAAAATCTCAAAAACTCCCAAATTTCTTAAAAAGGCAAAACTGCCCAGTAAAACACTATTTTTACTACTTGGGTCGTCTCCTATCTCTAAACCTATCCTAGGGCTTCATATTGTGGGCATTTAAGAAGACTTCAAAGGTCAAAGATCATTGATTTCATCTTCTCTTGGTAAGAGCTTCACTTTAACCTTGAAATTTTTATTTTCACAATGGATTTGTCCTACATTATGGTAATCCAAAATTTGTATTTTTTTATGAAGAAGCTTAAAGAAAACCCATCGTGAAAAGTTTCTTATCAAGTAATCTTACTTGCAGAGTTAGATTTTTTATTTTGTAATTAATTGTATTTTATTTGGATTTTCCTAGAAATTCCAATGGCTCCTCGAGTAAAAAAAGGAAAGCCTACAGGAGATTTTGATGCCAAGAGAATCGTCGACTGTAAGGCCCAACACTATTACAATACTCAAATGGAATCAAGAAAATTGATCTAGGAATGGGCATTTGCTAACCCAGGTGGCGAGATCGAGAGGTTGATTGTCGCCAGAAATTGGGAGAGGTTTTGCTACTTCATTGCAGTAGCTATTGTGCCTATGCCAACTTGCGATTCACTACAGATGATCATATCCTTGTGAGAGGTGAGCAAGTTGAGTTTTCAAGAGAAAGGATCAATGCATTTTATGGATTGAGGAATGAATTTCATTGTGAATATGTTGCATTTGTGATGAGTGATTCGTCATTGGATGAAATAAATTCCTTTCTAACTGATGGAAGAGGAGAACGGAAAATTAAAAATAATAAGAAAGTTAATTTCCTTGCTTCCATGATGAATGTTTAGTTAAACGTGTGGCATTACTTTATCTCTACTCAATTACTACCAACAAATCATCTAAGCAAAGTAATGAAGGATAGAGTTGTGCTAAACTTCTGCATTTAGAAAATGAAGGCAGTAGATTTTGGTGCTCTTAAATTTCATCATGCTTGGAGTATAGACATTAGTGTTATAGCTTGTGGTTTGGGATACCCTGTCCTGATCTTCACTTTATGTGAACAATCAGGAGTAGAGTCCCATAGAAATGAAGAAAAGCTACAGGCATAGAATCTTATTGAGAAGCATAGGTTCAAAGATTTGAATCATTCATAGAGTTAAGGAGTGGAGGTAGTGCTAGACCCTAAACTTCAGCTGCAGGGTCATCTACTTCTGCTCTGCTTAACTCGAGAATATTATGGAGCAGCTTATGATTTAATAAGTGGATATTGTGAAGATGCAAAATAGGATTGGAGGAATTGAAGCAAGGAATTCTTACAATGATGAATATAATCAGAGGAGAGTTCACCATGATATAACTTATGAGGAGGCTATGGTTAGATATCTAAAGGGAGATTACAATGTGGAATTTCCAACTTGCCCCGGCTTCACTTCTTATACTCCGGATCATGATGATGATGTGAAGAAGATGATGATGAGGAGGAAGAGGATGTAGATTGATATTTTAAGATTTTAGTTTGTTGGTTTATTTGTTTGGTATTTTGATTATTTGAAGTTGGTTTTATTTGAAATTGTATAGTAAGAATTTTCATTTTAATATTGTACTGTGGACCTACTTGTAATAGTAACTATACATTCTTACTTTTTCTACATTTTTAGTATTTTCATTTTATGTTTATATTTTTAATTCTTAGTAAATCCTTTAAAATATATTAAGTTTCATTTAATGCTTTAAAGTCTATATTTTTATATTTAGTACTTGCAATATACAGAGCCCAGTTTCATACTCAGAAATCCTCTACAAGTTAGTTTTTATTTTTTATGCATTTATTGTTTTCTTTCACCTACAAAATTTGGAACTGAACATTTTCTTAATTACTTAAAAATTTAAGTTTGGGGGAATGAAAAATTTCTTTTAAAAATAGGTAATCTAAATTTTATTTGTCCTCAATTAACTATATTCTTAAGAAATTAATTTAACATGACCTAGGATTTTAAGATTTAACTTTAATTGACTATACTTATGTTTATAAATATTATGATAAATTTAGGTAAAAGCTTTTAATAATGAAGGACAATTCTAAAGTTAAAGATATTTTGTTTGAAAGGATAAGGCTATGTTTCTCTATTTAACGTAAAGGAAATTGTATTTTTGAAGTATTAAGAATGTTAGAGTTTCATATAAAAAGAAAAGAATGAGACTTTATGAAAAATTATAAATCTAATATGAATTTATAGAGTTAAGAAAGGTAAAGAGTTTTAACTTTAAGAAGAGGATAGTGAAGTTCAAAATTATTAAAAAGTTTTGACTTTAAGAAGAGGATAGTGAAGTTCAAATTATTAAAGGCTATCCAGATATAGTAATCCTCATTTGAAAAGAAAAAGAAAGGAGGATTGAGAAGTTCCTAAAATAAAAAAAGGAAAAATAAAAGGAAAAAAAAGTGTGAGGAGAAGCTTGAGGAGATGTTTAATAAAAAATTAGCTTCACTTGAATCAACTTAAGGAAAAGGCTTTATTATATAATCTAAACTTGTATTTGAGTATTAGAACCTTTAATAGTAAATTTTTCATGAAATTCTTATTCATATGAATATTCTAAGTATCCATGATATGACAAATTACAATTCTTCTTAAAATGAATAATGATTTAGAAATCTTAGATTTGATTACTAAGTACTCTTAGACTTAGAGTTTGAATCTAAGCTATTAAAAGTTTTTCTTAAATTTTAGTGTTTTATTTATGAAACTAAAGTATAGAAGTTTATAAATTAATCCTATCCTATGTCATATGTTTTTATGTACTAAAATTGTCACTTGAGGACAAGTAATATTTAAGTTTGAAGGATTTTGATTCACCAAAATAATGTGTTATTTAAGTAAATATTTAATGCTTATTTTTGGTGATATTGCAATTTAAAGAAGGGTATTTCAATTTTTTGCTGCAATTATATAAATTTTAGTCATTTAGAACCAAATTAGTAAAAGGGACAAAATTTGGAGCCAAAATAGCGAATTTTCAGATTATGTTGTCTAAAGCTCAAGAACTGGAGCCTAAAGCGCCATTTTATAGAGAGCTAGCACCTGAAGTGCCAGAATTGGCACCTGAAGTGCTAGAATTGGCACCTGAAGTGCCATGTTACAGAGAGTAGACACCTGATGCACAAAAACCCAGAACAGTGTGATCTTAAGCAAGTTGGCACCTAAAGTGCCAAAACAAGTGCCTGAGGCGCTAAAGACGACTTTTTGCAAATTAAGGAGGTTCAGGACAAATTTTGTGTGAATTTTAAAGAAGCCACTTGTTCTAAACGCTCCATGGAGTGACTTAATGCTTTTAGACACTTTGGAAGGTTCTTTTATGAGGGGATATGTCTCTTGGATCAATAAACATATCCTTTGAAATTCAAAAGGGTTGACTTTTGGATAGAATTTTGGAGGGAATTTTGAATTCTATTTGAAGGGGGACAGCCTCTAATAAAGGAGAGGGAAGTCTAGAGAATGAAAAAAAGAATATGTTGCTGAAGAGAGGCGTAAGCGAGAGTTCAAAGAAGGCAAGAGAGAGAGAGAGAGAGTAAGTCTAAGGCTTGGAGATTTTCTTAAATGAATGTAAGAGGAGAGGGAAGATGAGAGATTTCTTCTTGATTACACTTCTAAGAGATATTTGAGAGTGCTTGTAAAGAGATAAAGTGCTTGAAGAGAACTTCTAGGGATTTTCTTGAGAAGGAGTGTGAGATAAGTTGTGACTTTTATTTCTTTGTTTTTGTAAGCTTGTTTTTATATATAACCTGTGTTATGTTGTTTCCTTCTCATGAATTCTAAGTAGTCTTCTTTATCCTTCTCGCTACTTTGAGATATGGTTTTGTGAAGAATTTATTTTCTTTTATATGGTTTTAAATGTTAATAATTTGTAATGACTCAAACTTTGTTTTTCATTTACTTTTCGATTTGGCCAATTGAAATGTTAAAATGTGTTAAGAAACATATGTCCCAAAATGGTTATGATTTCTATAACGCAGAGAGAATAAAATTTGATTCCATGGGAGAGAATGTTATCTATGGGGTTGAGTGCAAATAAATACGGAAATATACTTTGTGGGATGTAGAAATGGAGATTTTAAGATGACAGATTAAAATCTACAATTTGGTCCAGTTGATTACAAAATAATGCGAGATTGTTAGCCCTCAGATGAGGGAGTAGTAGAAGCTCTAGTGTAGCAGTCGCTATCCTCCTAGCCTAACCACAAAATTAAGGACCAAACTTTGGATGAGTCAACTTTCTTTATGCACTTGAAAGAGGGTAAAGAATAAGATTACTCCTATGTGTCACAAAATAATTTTTATATATTTTCAAAGGATTTTAATTTCTCACAATCCATATATTCATTGTAAAGTGGAAGGATCCTTTCTTAAATTTAAACTCTTCGCATAAAAGCTTTGTTTATTTTTTGTAAGTTTACTTTTGATAGTTTAGCAATTAGTTTAATTAACTTAGTTCTTTTAACTGCATTTTATTTAACATTTACTCAATTACTTTAGATTCAAATTTTGTACTTCAGTTGTGTAGTTTAAATTGTGATTTATATTATAATCATAAGAATTTATCTATAAGTATTTCCAACTTCCCTCTATGATTGATATCTAGAACTTGATTAGAGCCCTTTATTACTTGAGTGATATGCATACTTGTGTTATTATTAGGGAATTTGGTAGTATAGATATTTTTGAAAAATAAAAAAAATTTCATTAAAGTTATTTCTATTGAATTTATATTGCATATTTTTTATTATAACTGCTGTGTGTATTTTGTAATATTGAAAAACATTTGCAAAAATAACACTCACAAATCTACCGCATCAAATATCCTAAACAAACTCATTTACATAATCTACTTAATTTGGTTTTGAAAGATTGGAGTGTCACTTGAGGACAAGCAACATTTTAAGTTTGAGGGAGTTTGATACACCTAAAATAGATAGTTTTTATGTACACATTTTTATACCTATTATTGAGATATTGCACTTTAATGGAAGGTATTTGTGTGTTTTTCTTTTAGGTATAATCAAATGGATGAAAAATAGAGAAAGGACTGATAAAGGATCAAATTTGGAGCAAAAATGAAGAAGGCGTGTTGTTGACCTCATTTTTGGTTGAGGTCTAGCTTTTTTCTCTTTAGCAGCCTAGGATCTAGCCAAATGACTTTCCTGTTGACAATTCCTAGAGGACTAGAAATGGAACCCTCACCATTACAAATTCTACACTTTTCTTTGCTCAACTTGAAGTTCCATACATTGGTCTTAACCTCTAGCACTTAGTAGGTGGAGTCAATATGAGGGAGCTCAAGGAGAGTTCCAATAAGATGGTCAAACCATAGGATTAACCCTGGGTGGTCTGGTCTTAGATTAAACTAGCCTGCACACACCTTCTTACTTACCCCAAACCCTAATATCCCTTTAATTTAGTCTATTGATTCCTTTTAGAAAGCTTATATGAATGAACCTATACCCCTAGTCTTTGGCTAAGAGGGTTAGAACCAGCATACTGACCATCCAAAATGAATCTTCATATGGCTCCTATTAGTTTGACATGGCTTCATGGCTTACTTACCCATTTAAGCCCAAACTTCCACCAAATTACCAAAATACCCCTACAACCCTAATTTTCATCAAAAATCCAAAAAATATCCAAAATCCTTTTCAAATATCTCACCACTACCTAAATTGACCAAAATTCACCTAAATCACCGAATTTCTAAAATACCCCCAAAATTGCTAAAAATTACAAAATGTGCTTCATGACCCAAAAGTTTCAAAAATTCAAAAAAATTCCCAAAAATTCCAAAATCATCTGAAATGTTCCCAACTTCAATTTTTTAATGACCAATTTTACCCAATCCAAAAGCCCCAATTTGCTCTTAAAAGCCCAAATTTCCCCTCTTTGCCCTCAACCTTGGCCCAATTGACCACAGTCTTACCTAATTCTAATTTCAAATCAAAATTTAGTACCCCCAATCCCAATCTAAATAAAATTCAAGCCCAATTTGACCCAATTTCAAGCCCAATTTTACTTAAATCAAAAGGCCCCAATTTTGACCATGTGACTAAATTCACCAAATTGGCCTTCCAATTCAATTCAAAACCACTTTGAATCTTTCCAAACTCTTCATTACATCTTCTTATACCAAATTCAACAATCAATTAGCCCAAATTTTAGCCCAAATTCACCCCTAATTTTAAAAGTCCAAGCTCACCACATTTAATTCCAAATACCCAAATCCAAAGCCCGCATGATAATTTATTTTTTCTTCATCATCCATTTAATCAAATTCATTCCCTAAGTTTTAAATTCATGATCAAATCATTCCATATTAGGCCTCATGACAAACACCACCAAAATATCACATAAAATTCAAAATCCTTTCTCATGCAAAAGAGCCAAGCTAAAGGGGAGCCATTAAGCCACTCCCATGCCATAAGTGAGCCATGAGAGCCTTGCCACCTCATCAAGCTATTAATGGAAATAGGTCAAGCCACTTTCAAATATCCTTAAGATCCTTTTTAACCAGCTTCGTGAAACACCAAGACCTCATGCTTATGGAAAATCACTTGGATAGAGACCTCACCCTGATTATTAAGTTGAATCATCTGATTTCCCTCAGCATCTAAACAATCCTTAGTGAGTGTACCCAGCCCCAAACCATGACTTGAAATTTGTCCCAAAATGACCCTTCCCCCATTTCTTTTTAATCCAAGACCTTTACACATGGTCAACCTCAATTAACTTTACCAAACCCAAGCCCTGACCTTCCTGAGTCAGATGGTGACCTGAGACTGGTCGGCCAGCCACCTTGGCCACCGGAAAATCCAAATACAAAAGCTCCCCCTTGGCCAAAACATAAAATTAAACCCATCCAAGCTGCCTCATCCAAATTGGATTTTTTTACATTTCTGCCCTCCACATAAGCAACAAGAGCCACCCAATGGCTGGCTCAATTGCAGCCTCCAAGCCCCTCTATTTAAACTCACCCTCCACGGCTAAGGGGGGAGAGCATGAAATTCTTTGGGGAGACTCTACCAAATTGATCCCAAAGCTTCTTCAAGATGCATTAAGTTCAATTCAACCATATTCAAGCCCTCAAACCCACTGCCTGAGCACAATTTTGGAGCTCAAAATCAAGCCCGAAATAGGACATCTCTCTAGACTCCACCAAATCTAAATTAATTCCACTCACACCATCCCCTGAGTGAGAGAAGAAATTCCCCCATAGAAGCCCCATCACTAGACCACCCTAGGGTGAACTTTGATTGAACCCCTAAATCAGCCTTGATCGATTTCATACCTAGGAATTTCACCATAGCTTAAGGCTTCATTTAGGAGCTCTTTGGACTCAAGGCAAGCTTTTGGAAGCACCCAATGGAGGCCACAACTCTTAGGAAAACGTATTGAAACCTAACCCTAAACCGAGCTTCATTTGATTCTCTATGCTCATAGAATTGAATTAAGGCTTAATTAACCGTATGGATATGTTCTCCTAATTAATACGAGTCGATAAGAACAAACCTCGCTTGATTTGGTTGAGTATCGAGAGAGATATTAAGGTTTGAATATGGGCGTTCCTCGGGCTAGGGATTTGGGGACGATGACCCGTAGCCATTGGATTGCGCATTTATCAAATGGAGGGCTCTATTTGCGTCAGATGAGAAGATCGAGCAGTACAGTGGAGACGCGTGACAGCTAACTCAGGTGGTGGCGTCAAATGGGAGCACACCACGTAGAAAGTTTGGAGACGTTGAAGATTGCGTGGTGCCGCATCACTTAAGTAGGAAAATGGGAATTTTATTATTTATTTAAATAGCCAGAACTTCAAAAATGCATATCTTTGTGTAGAAAAATCATAAAAATAAAATAAAAATATCCTATTGCTCACTGAACAGAGGAGAATAGTGTGAAAATATTTTCATATCCATTTGATGCATGTATAATTTTTAATTTTTTAAATAGTGTTCTCTTACTTTGATTCTCCATTTACATAAACATCTCACCATGGCATGGGACCATGGGGCTTTTGATGTCTCTATTGTTAGGTATCTCCCCTGATTTTTTAAGGTCAAGGGGCATCTCTAACTACAAATATCTAATTTTCAAGTTAATGGTCATTGTATTGGTAAAATAATTATAAAAATTAGAATACTCATCAAAAAAATATAAAACTTGTTTTTGTAGGTTCACTATGGTTATAAGACCATAGAAAAAATATAAACTTGGTTTAACTCATCAAAAATAATCCTAATTATCACCAACCCTAAAAAAAGAAATAAAATTAATTTGGATTAATTACAAATATAAATGACATGAAAATTATTCTCCATTGTAATTTAATGTCAGAGGAGCTCCCCATAAAAATTTCAAGTCAATTGAAGTTAATTTGACCACTCAAATTGATTAATCAAGTTAAATAGCACTTTTGGCATTAAAATAATTATAATAACTAAAATACTAATTTAAAAATTACCAAAATTAATTTTTAGAGCTCCTTATGACTAGAGGAACCTAAGAAAAATAAAATTGGAATTGAAATAAATACTTCATTTTTTAGCCATTTTTGGCATTTAAATAATTAAAAATTAATTAAAAATCATAAAAATTGCAGAATTGTAAAAACATACTAAAATGTCACAATTGGCTTCTTGATCACTTGGAATCAATTAAAATAATTTTCCTAATTTTCTAAGTCAAGATATTAATTTTAAAGGCTTAAAAATGAATTTTCTTTAATTTTTCACTAAAATAATTCCAATAATTAAAATATAAATAACAAAAATATGAAATTTGTTTATTTGGGTTTCCTGGACTCAAAGAGACTTAATAAAAACATAAAACTTAATTTTCTACTTAAGTAATATTTTATATTAAATTAATGCTCATAACAAACAAATAATTATAATATATAAATTAAACCTCTAAAAATCATGAAAATTAGTCCAAGTGGTTTGCTGGCCTAGATAAACTTCCAATAATTGTTTTAAAGATAAAAGTTTTGTTTTGGTTGATTTATTAAATTTTCATTAAAAATCCCTATTTTTGCATTAAAAATAATTATAAAATTAAATAAATTCAGAAAAATCACTTTTTCTCCTCTAATATTTTAATTGACCCATGATTGGGGTAATATAAAATTTTGAAGTCATTTGAGTTTAATTTAATGAATTAGGAGGTGTTAAGGCTTTAGGGGCAAAAAGGGTACGTTTAGAATTTAAGGCTTAATTAATATTTAGGCTGAACCAATGGGTTAAATGGGTGACAAGTAATCTTACTTGATATGTTTTGATGATTGGAATATGAAAGGGATAAATGGTAGTAACCAACCTCCCTTTGGTCATGTAAAGGATAAATTTGTAATTTTCTTAAAATTGATGAAATTTTGAAGAATATTTAAATAAAAAAAGATTTTAAGGTGAGGGGTTTGATTTTTGGAAGATCACAACTCTCTGATTTTAAGCCCTAATTAATGTTTTTGAAATGATTTATGTTTCTAGATAAGGATTAAAGGTATAAACTTTTAAATCTTTTTTTATAAAATTACAAATTTACCCATTAATTTTTAAGGGATTTGTAGTGAACTAGGCTTAATCAAAAATTTGTTTAATTACATTTAGAAAATAATCTATAACTAATTTAAAACATGTTTAAAACACTACAAGCTCATCTTTAAAATCAAAGTGCTAAGTTTCTTAATTAGACTAAATTGCCCCTAAGGGTCTTTAAGTAATAATTACTCTATCCTTAAGGTTGATCAGAACATCAGTTCATTGAGCATAAGGGTATGATAAGGATGAGTTATTAAGCAACCTAATGAGTTTGAAAGAGCTCAAGACTTTTTAAAATGATTGTGAGATGCCCGGGGCCCGATCCCTGGACCTTTCTTATACCTTTTTGATACCTTGAAGGACAATTAGAACTCATTATGCCTTGCTTTAGAAACCATCTATACAGTTAAATAAATAGGACCCGATAACATATGACATAGGATCTGGTAGACATACCTTAAACTTATACTTCCTACTTTTCCTACAAGCATGTTTTAATTCATGCAAAATTATATATATATATATATATANGACTGTTACCATACTTCACTTTGGCTAATGATTTAAAAAAAATAAACCTATGGTGGGAATTACTTTTTACGAACAAATTTATTAATATGTGATGGCTATAAAAAAGCTCATGTTTGATTTAAAACAAAAAGAAAATATTGATAACATACACAGCCGGTTTCAAAAATATATTTTCCTTCGGGTATAGTAATTTTCCTGATCTGGCTCGGTTCCAGCTATTAGTACTTTAGTGTGCTGCTATTGTGCGCCATGAAGAGAGTCGCGTTTCTTGCTAAGCCGGCCAAGCTTGCTTAATGGACCTGGTCGCTGGATGGGCATTGACTTTCTTTGGTCACTTTCATCTTAATTTCTTTTTCTACATGTTTTCCGATTGCTTTTTAGTGTAATTGAAATTTGTCAATGTTTGCTACAATTTGATATTTCTATTTTACAATGTGAATCCTAATGGTTGCNAGAATCTACAGGTACGCTTTTTAAGTTATTGCATTACAATTTACTTTTACTTATTGTGTCTTGCTCATGAACTTGTATGTTAAGCAACAATGTCGCCCTGCATGTCAAAACAGAAAATTTTACGATAGCCACAGCATTAAAACCAAAACAAAAATTTAAAAATCAAACAAGATAAAATTCACCACCACAATATTCAAAATATAAGACAACTCAAAATTTAATCACAAACAAAATAACAAAACAAAAATTGCAACTAAATTAAAACATATCTTTTGGATAATTGGGAATCCCTCGGAGGAGGTAACCTACTGTTGCTAACAAGATTTCACACGGTATAAATGAAAGTATGGAGCTTATTGAGTTGAGTTTAATAAATTCATTTGAACTAAGTGAATCTAAAAGAAAATAGTGGTTCAAGAACGAGGGAACCGTAGGATCCTAATCGGTGTCGCTCTAATCAACTTTAACATGCCCCATAATATTTAAACAACCATGACCCTTAGGAATATTTGATTTGACATCATGACTTGACACATTAGAAAACTTAAACCTGCTACGATAAGAACCTTAGAGCCAGCATTTTGGGAATCACGACCATCTTCAACAGCAAAGCATGTCTACACCAGCTAAACCATCCCTTAGAATTAAATAGCAATCCATAGGACTTCGAGGTTGTTTGCTTATGCAATATAAATCCTCAACTTGTCTTTAGGCCTTTGTATGGTTATGTTATACAATATAAGTCCTAAATCGCCTTAGGATTCTGAGGTTGTCGTTCATTATGACCTAAATCCTCACATCTTCCAGGATATTTTTGTGATCATTTTACACGAAAGTAAGCCCTAATTAATAAAATTGGCAGGATGAAACATTCAAAAATTCTAATTTTCAAAATTGAAGCCAAATAGTAGGATATTTTAGGAAATCACTGAGGTTCTCCTCAGGATCTGTGACATCCCCTAGTTCTTCTTTCTTTGAATTCCAAAAATAAAATGTTATAAATTTGAGTCCTTCCCCTTTCACATCTCTTTGTCTGATCTCCATGAAAACTTATATTCCTTTTAACCCTTTGAAGATAATATCCCCTAATTTTAATCGAGAGTTTTCCTAGGTAACCTCGGTTATCTAAGATGTAATCAACTATAGGGGCTTGCCCTTATAGGAAGCTTTTTCTAAACACAGCTTAATATAAACCCTATTTAATTTGTCATATTAAATAAGAGAACTTGTCAGCTTATAATAAAATGGTTTCGCAGACCAAATGGATGTCATGTATTTTTTAGTTTGTTTGATTGAGCCTCACCATCAAGTCTTGTGTTTACCTTTCGGGATTGATACATAGCTTGAGGTGTAGTGTTTTTTCATCTAAACTTTGAAAGATATGGGATCAATTTGATTTCGTATTTTTCTAAACTTATATATATACATATATATAAATATTAAATGTCCATCCAAAGCGGGCAACAGGATTTCTATTCCGGCGATCGACAGCTTCCACAGGATGACGCCCCTTAAAATTGTGCCGACATGTGCAAAAAAATTATGGTGCCTAAGCTCCAGTAAAATCGAGAAGGCCTCCTCTAAGCGCAAAGTACCTCGCGCTTAAGCGCTAGAAGTAGTTATTTGCTGATTCAATGAATTTGGATGCATTTTTGAAGAGGTGCTTAAAGCAACTCTTGCTGAAAATGTGGGAAATAGTTAATGAGCACAAAAATACATTCAATTAGCTTTTTAAAGGAGGTAAATCTTGGAAGAATTATTGAATGTGGACACATTTTGAAGAGACACCAAGGCACCTTTTGAAAAATTATAAAAGAAGACTTAGATTGGATTGATGGGGGCTCTCTCGTACGTCTTCCCCTAGCCACTTCAGAGCCACCACCCTCCTCTACCATTGACACCTCTCTCTTAAATGAATTAGGATACTTTTAGAGAGAAGAAGAAGGGAGTTGTAATGTGTGAGTAGAGAGTATTGTAGAGAAAGGAAGAGAAGACACTCAAAGGAACTTCAAGCGTTTGGTGGAGATGATTTGAGATAAGTTTTTATTTTTGTGACTACATTTAGTCTTAATTTAGACCTTTTGTCTGTTTGCATGATTTCTACTTTTAAACTTAAGTGTGGTTGTGTTTTATTTAAAAATTTTAAGCAGTTTTCTTTATGTTTTTTCCTTAAAATGATAAGTGATTAAGTATTGGATGGAAGTTGTGTGAAGTATTAATCTTAAAGTTGAGATGATTTTAAACTTTGTACTTCATTTAATTCTTGATTTGGCTAATTAAAATGTTAATATTTATTGTAAGAACATGTAAGATCTAAGATGGTATTGTCTCAGTCAACTAATTGTAAGAATCACATGAGATTGTATGTATAAAAATGCAATTCATATGATTGAGTGCAAATAAATAAGAAAATAAACTTTAAAGGGTGTAGAATTAGAGGACTTTAGAGTGACAAGCTAAAAATCCCAATTTGATTTATAGTTTTAGGTTTTGATAAGAGATGTTAGCCCCCAGGTAGAGGGAGATGAGGGAACTTTAGAGTAAGAGCTAGTATTTTCCCTACCTAGTCCATCTTCAAGACTACTCAAACTTTAAAATAGTTAGTGTTCTTTATAGTATCTCTAGTGAGGGTAAAGAATATTATTGCTCATATTTGGCACAACACAATTTGAATACTTCCACAACAGAATTCTTATACTTGTTACAGATTTATGATAAGGAAAAATGTATTTTATTTATATTACCTTCATCCTAGAAATATCTAGTTAAATTTAGTTAGTTGTTTACTTTACTTTCAATTATAAAAAATTAACAAAAAGAATCAAACTATTATTTTTATTATAATATCTATAGTTTGAGTAAGAATATTTTGTAATGTGGAATTTATTATCTATTTTCTTCTGATTTAGTTGCATATTGTATTTCTCCCTGTAGGTTCGATATTCAGTCTTAATCAAAAAGTTCTATATTACTTGATAATGATATGTATACTTGTGTACTATCCCATAATTAAATATAATAATTGCACTCTTATTTACTTTGAAGTCAAGTTTTTGGCATACATTGCAAAGTAAGAAATATAAGTAAGGAGAAATTAAGATTATAACTGCATTATCGTACTATCATGTAAAATCGGGATCATTTTTTCAACCCACCTAAAATTTTTCAAAGGTGTATGATGTTTATTTTTTTGTGACTTAATTGAGAAAGGAATTGAAGTTTTATGCATGACTTCTTAGTTTTTTGAACCTCTTTTGATTTTTGATTAGATCATTTAGCAAATATTTTAAAAAGCTATGAAGAAATAAATTTAGTTCTCAATTGGGAAAATTTTCACATTATAGTTGTAGGAGGTATTTTGTTAGGACATAAAATTTTCTGAAAAATGACATAGAAGTAGATCAAAAAAGAATTCAAGTTATTATTGAATTACAACCTTCTATGCCAGTAAAAGGAGTAAGAAGTTTTCTAGGACATGATGGGTTTTATAGGAGGTGCATTAAAGACTTTTCAAAAATTACTAAGCCTCTATGCCATATTTTAGAAAAAGATACAAATTTTGATTTTAATGATGAATGCCTATAGTCCTTCAATTTATTAAAGGAAAAATTAATCACTACACCTATCATTGTTTCACCTAACTGGGAGAATCCATTTGAGTTAATGTGTGATGCAAGTGATTATGCTATTGGGGTTATTTTAGGACAAAAATATGATAATATTTTTAAAGTTATATATTATGCTAACAAACTTTTAATGAAGCTCAAATTAATTACAAAATAACTAAAATTGAGTTATTGACAATAGTATATGCTTTTGATAAAATTAGATCATATCTTATCAGAGCTAGATGTATTGTGCATGTTGATCATTCAACAAAATATCTTATTTTGAAGAAGGATGTGAAATCAAGATTAATTAGATAGGCCCTTCTTTTGTAAGAGTTTAATTTTCAGGTAGTGGATAAGAAAGGTGTTGATAATCAAATTTTTTATCATTGATCGAGACTTTAACTGGAAAATAATGAGAACATTGTTGATGACATAAATGAAAATTTTCTTGATGAACAAATATATGTTGTTGTTGAGTGGCATATACCTTGGTATGCAGATATAGTCAGCTATTTTGTAACATTTTACCATACGGACTAACTAGCCACTAGAAAAAAAAGTTCATTCACAATGTAAGATTTTACTTTTGGATGACCCATATTTATATAAAAAATGTTGAGAGTCAGTCATTCAAAGATGTGTACCAATTAAGAAACCCCAAGAAATTATTCAAAAATGTCATAAATCTAATTTTGGGGGACATTTTGGAGTGGATAAAACTACATCTAAAATTTTACACTCTGTATTTTATTGGCCTACATAGTTTAGGGATGTCAATACTTATGTGAAATCTTATGATCGATGTCAAAGAGTAGACAATATTTTTAAAAGAGATGAAAGCCCCTAAATTTTATTTTGGAAGTTGAAATTGTTTATGCATGGGGTTTAGATTTTATGAGATGATTTGTAACATCTTCTAAAAAAGTTTACATCTTATTAACTGTGAATTATGTGTTTCAATAGATTGAAGTTGTTGCTTTGCCCAATTATGATGTTATGAGTATTTCAAAATTTTTAAACAAAAATATTTTTACCAAATTTAGAATGTCAAGAATGTTCATTACTGATGGGGAAAGTCACTTCAAGAATTTTAGAATTGACACATTATTAGAGAAATATGGAATTAAATATCAAATTGTCATAGCTTATTACCCTCAAACCAGTGATTTAGTAGGAATATCTAATCGTGAAATTAAAAGAATTTTGGAAAAAAAATTGTAAATCCTAATAGAACTAATTGGTCCGCTAAACTTGATTTTGTATTACGGGCTTATAGGATTGCTTATAAAATTTCTATAGGAATGTCACCATATAAACTCATATTTGGAAAAGATTTTCACTTACCATTTAAGTTAGAATATAAATCTTATTGGGTGATAAAAGAATTTGATTATACTTTAAAGGATGCTGATGAGAAATGATTATTGCAATTAAATGAGCTTGAGGAAATTAGGAATGAATCTTATGAAAATGCTAAAATTTATAAAGAAAAGATGAAAAATTGCATGATCAAAAGATTTTAAGAAAATATTTTGAGCCTGGACAAGAAGTTTTTTATACAATACTCAATTGAAAGTATTTCACGAAAAACTTAAGCCTACATGATTGGAGCCATTTCTTGTGATAAAGCTTATCTTTTTGGTACTATCAAAATTAAAGATCTGAAACATAACATATATTTAAAGTAAACGAACATATATTAAAACCTAATTTTTTTGAAAACAAGCCTTTTTGTAAAGAATTCTTGATGTTTGGTCAATCTGAGTAAAACATTTTAATACGTCGGGCAGATGACATAAAACCAAGCAATTTGTGAGAGGCAAACACAATAATTTGTGTGGATTGATTTATGTTTGTTAAGGATGTACTATCGAAACCTACTAAATTTAAAATGGCATATAATACACTATTTGATAATTTAAACATGATTGAGACTTAAAAAATTTGACGATAGGTGAAATGGTGCTTACTAAGGTATTGACGCCTAGGCGCCACAGTTACTGGACATGGAAAAACCTACCCCTAGCAGTTTTTACCCACTAATTTCCATTTAAAGTTCCCTATCTTTGTCCCCAATAACAAAAACATTAAAAATTAGGCTTATGAAAAGAATTTTAGAGGGAGTTTGATTTCATTCGTCCATTTTCTTATTTCTATAGAGACTAAAAATATTGGTATGACAAATGAAGATAATTTTGTGCACAAAGATGCTCAAACCTATTTTACTTTTTAGCACTGAGTTTGGAAAGTATGACTAGCAAATTGGAAAATATTGAAGAGGAGTTATCATTACTACACAATAAGTTACATGAAATGTATCATCAATACGAGCACATGGAGTAGCAAATGAAGCTTCAATTCAATCACATAGCCTGCTATCATGATTATCAGATAATCATGTATAGTACCCTTTCTTCCACCTCTTTGATCACAAGTTTTCAATAATTAAAATGGGGGGAAAAAATTCAATCAATAACTACCAAAGATTAGAAGAAATTGAGTGTGTTTGGATTGCTATGTTTGTTAACTTTAGTAGTGGATGTATTATGTACTACTTTATTTAGTACATAAATTTTTATTTCTTTTTTTTTCTAGTGTTGTATTTCGTTTTGGTGTCCGTTGTACAGTCACTTGGTGGTTATTAATGACACTATGTTTGTAAAAAACTTGTGCTAGAAGGATAGAATTGACTGAAAATTATGATTGAACAATTAGAAGTTAGAAGATGTTGGGAAGATCATAAATATTTGGTTTGGTGTTAAATAAATGAGAAATTTTGGTTTAGAGGCTTTAGATTTGTTGTGTTAAGCATAAAAATCAAACCATAAGAAAATTCAGATCTGGCGCCTAGGTGCCAAAACTGGTGCTTACGCATAAGACTTCAGCACAGCAGGGTGCGTAGGCGCCAAAACCAGGGCTTAGGCGCCGGTTCAACAGAACCAGCCAAAACACCTATATTTCATGCATTAACCCAAACCAATGCCATTTTTGACGCATGAGCTTATTCTTCCTCTTCTCTTTCACAAAAATTAGTCCTAAGGTTCCTCTTGGTGCACAAATCTTCAAGCTTTTGGACTTAATACCATCGGATTTAATCATCTTGAGATTAAATCTACATTTTGGAATAGTTTTTTTTTTTATTTCATCATGGATTTTCTCACACATTGGGTGGAGGGCGAAACTAGCAAAATTTTTGGATTGTGTGGTAAAAAATGCAAGGATCTAAGTCTCATGTGCTTGAAAAAGTTTGTACGAAGCCATTAATCCTATTTTTAAAATTTGTTGGAATTTTCCTAAATTTTTTTATGTCTCCTAGGATGAAGCGGGGAAAGGGAAAGAAACTTATGACAATGCAAAGTTTGTAAATATTAAAGCAAAAATTCATTACAACGAATATGCATTGTCAAGTAAGTTCATTACGTAGCACGGTCTTTACAGACCTAGTGATGCCACCAAGAATGTGATCATAGCTCGGGACTGGGAGAGCTTTTGTTAATTCACCGTTGTGGCTGTCATTTCTATGGTACGAGAGTTTTATACCAATTTACCGGAAGCATCATACGATGAGGTATTTGTTCGAGGAAGAGGTGTCGAGTTTACTTCTGAGTGGATAAATGTGGTGTATGGCTACCTCCTGCTATAGATTGCTTGTATTCTGAGTGTTTTCCATCTACAGTAGATTTGGACTAGATTATTGCATATCTGATTGATGGATGTGGAGCCTGTAAGATCTAAAATGATCATAAAGTAAAATTTTCTTCCTCCATGATCAACGCCACCTCAAAGTTCTGGGGTTATTTTATTTCAGCCTGCTTCCTTCCTTCAAATCATTTGAGTGAAGTGACATGGGAGAGAGCCTTCTTGAACTACTATAATTAAGAAATGAGACCTATTGGTGTTGGCTTTCTTATTTTTGAGGCTATTAGTTTTGATGATAGAGCTAGTACTTTTTCAGGTCTAGGCTTTCCTTCTTTGATTTTTTTCTATTTACAAAAACTTTGGAGTAAAGTTTAATACATTAGAGGAGCATATGAAGCCACTTAAGCTTAATGGGAAGACAAATGTAGAAGTTTATGGATGACCTGGAGGTAGAGCTCCTGACGCACCATCTACTTCTACGTGTAGGTCTTCTACTTCTAGACCTTCTGCTTCTACTACTACTGAGCCTCCACCTGGTTTCTGTGATGTGTTGAATAAGAGATACTAGGAGCACCAGCCAGAAATGTTTATGAAACAAAGCAATATGAAAGATATGGACTACAAATTTGATCATATGGTAGAATAAGTACAGAGGAAGAGTGATTATGAGGCGACATTTGACGAGGCATTAGTGAAAGTTTTTAAGGAAGATCATTCATTTGAGTTTCTTACATGCCCTTGATTTTCTCCATATGAGCACCACAAATCCATGGATGAAGATATACCCTTTGATGATGAGGAGGAGGACGATTATACTAAACTTACTTTTTTGTAGTAGATGTGATTTATATAGTTCTCATTGTGGACTTTAGATGTATGTTTTATGTGGGAATGATTTATGTACTTTTATTTTTATTGTTGTATTTGCTCTTATTTATTTAGTTTTCTTGTGTGTTAGAGTAATTTGTTACATAGCAAGTTTTCCATGATCTACATGTTTTAATTTAAATTTTCTACTACTCAACACTTATTTTTACTAGTTGTACCAGTACTATTCCATGTGAAGAACTCTTAAAATTTTCTCACTTCAAGCTTAATATGCATAGAAATGTTTTAAATTATTTATAAATTTAAGTTTGGGGAAGTGATACACCTAAAATTAATAGCATTTATGTACACATTTTTATACATATTTTTAAGGATATTGCGCTTTAATGGAAGGTATTTGTGTGTGTTTTCTTTCAAGTACAATTAAATGGATGAAAAATGATGTAAGGAGTGAAAAAGGATCAAATTTGGAGCAAAAATGAAGGTGTACAAAAGAACTGTAGCGCATAAGCACCAGAAAAACCAAGAAGGTCACGCCTAAGCACCACATACTTCGGGCTTAAGCGCCAGAGGTAGTTACTTGATGATTCAATTAATTTGGACAAATTTTTTAAGGGGTGTTTGAAGCAACTCTTGGTGAAAATGTAGGATATGGTTAATGGACATGAAAACACATTCAATTGACTTTTGAAAGGAGCAACACTTGGAAGACTCATTGAATGCGTATACAGTTTGAATAGACACCAAAACACTTTTTGGAAAATTATAAAAGAGGACTTTGATTAGATTGAAAGACCCCCCCTCAACACTTCTAGAGAGACTCTCACGTGACCCATTACAGACGCCACTGATGCCTCTCTCATAGATTAATTAGGATACTTTTTTAGAGAGAAGAAGAGAGGAGTTGTAGTGTGTGAGTAGAAAGTATTGTAACAAAAAGGAGAGTAGATTCAAAGGAACTTCAAGATTTTGGTGGAGAGGATTTGATATAAGTCTTAATCTTTGTGAATACATTTGGTTTTAATTTAAACTTCTTGTTTGGTTACATGATTTCTACTTTTAAACTTAAGTGTGGTTGTCTTTTCTTCATGAATTCTTAGTAGTTTTCTTTATCTTGTTCCGTAAAATGATAAGAGACTAAGTGTTAGATGGAAGTTGTGTTAAGTATTAATCTTTAATGTTAGAATAAGTTGTAATGATTTTAAACCTTGTACTTCATTTACTTCTTGATTTGACCAATTAAGTTGTTAATATTTGTTGTGAGAAAATGTAAGATCTGTGATTGTATTGTCTCAGTAAACTAATGGTAAGAATCACACAAGATTGTATGGATGAGAATGTAATTCATATGGTTGATTGCAAATAAATAGAGAAATAAACTTTGTAGGGGGTAAAATTAGAGGACTTTAGAGTGACTGGTTAAAGCCCCCAATTTGGTTTATAGTTTTAGGTTTTGTACGAGATATTAGCCCTCAGATGGCGGGAGAAGAGGAAACTCTATAATGAGAGCTTTAAGACTATTCAAACTTAAAATTAGTCATTGTTCTTTATAGCATCTTTAGTAATGGTAAAAAATATTATTGCTCCTAATTGACACAACACAATTTGAATACTTCCACAACAAAATTTCTAAATTTTTTACTGATTCATGATAAGGGAAAGATAATTTATTTATATTGCCTTCATCTTACAAATATCTAGTTAAATTTAGTTAGTTATTTGCTTTATTTTCAATTATCAAAAATTACCAAAAAGAATCAAACTTTCATTCCTATTATAACATCTATAATTTGAGTAAGAATATTTTTCAAAGTAGAATTTTTAATCTAATTTCTTTTGACTTATTTAAAGATTAAAACCCTGTGGGTTCAATATTCGAGGCTTAATCAAAAAGTTATATATTACTTTATAACGATATGTATACTTGCATAGTAACTCATATTTAAATATAATAACTGCATTCTTATTTTCTTTGAAGTCAATTTTTTTGGTGTCATTGTAAAATAAGAAACATAAGTAAGGAAAAAATTAAGAATATAACTGTATACATCGTAATATTGTCATATAAGATCGAAATCAACATGAGAGAATATCTTTTTAAAACTAAACTTAATGTGTCCTCAATAAAATATATTTTTAAATTATTTTAACATAACATGTGATATGTGGTGTCAGCTTTAGAAGACTATATTTCTAACCATATAATGTTATAATAAGCTAAAGTAAATTTTTTTAGTAACAAGGGGTAGTTCAAAAGTTAGATATACACTTCAAAAAGAATTGGAGAATCTATGAAAATTCATTTTTAAACTAATACACATTATTAAGTGAAGAAATGTGATGTGTTCTTAACTTTAGGAAGAGGATAGTATAGTTCAAAATCATTAAAGGCTATCCAGATATAGTAATCCTCACATAAAAAAGAAAAGAAAAATTAAGGATTAAAAAGATCCTGCAAGAAAAAGGAAAAGAAAAAAAAAAGAAAATGAAAAACCAAAAAAAAAAGAAAAGCAAAAAAATAAATATGTGAGGAGAAGCTTGAAAAAATGCTTAATTAAAAATTTGCTTCACTTGAATCAACTTAAAGGAAGAGATTCATTTACACTTTTGAGCTTATTTTGAATTTTAAAGTATTACTATCTTTATTAGTAGAGTTCTCGTAAAATTCTTTTCTTTTAATTTTTTCTGAGACTTTTAAGTATAACAAATTACAATTATTTTTGAAACGAATATAAAAATTAAAATTCCTAGACTTGATTAATGAATATTCTTATACTTTGGTTCTAACCTAAGTTATTAAAAATTTCTTAAGTTCTATAATCAAATTTTTAGGATAAAAACTATAGAAATCTTTAAGTGAAGCCCACTATCACATGTTATAATATTTTATTTAGTAAAAGAGTTACTTGATGACAAGTAAATTTTAAATTTGAAGGAATTGATGGACATTAAAATTATCTATTTTATTTGCACATTTTATACCAATTTTAAAGGATATTATGCTTTAATGAATGTTATTTTGTGTGTTTTTGGTTACTGGTGCAAGAAAAAGAGTTTAAGAGGAAAAATGATCAAAATTACATGAAAAAGGAGCAAAATGGGCCAAATCAAAACAATTACCAAAAATAACTAAACTGGCGCCTAGGCGCCACGTGGAATTTGAGGCTGGCATCTAGGCATGACAGTTGGGTGCTTAGGCTCCAGAGATGGTTACACTCATATTCATTAAATATGGAAAAATTTTAAAGAGATGTCTAAAGCAACACTTGGTGAATTTCGAAGCTCTATATATTGGAATTAATTCTGGATAAAAAGGGGAGTCTTAGAGTAATATTGAGAAAGGGAGGCACCCATATAGAGTGGGCAGCCACCTTAGTGAGGTTTTGTGAGTCTTTATGATTTCTTGAGTAGTGTAAGCTTTGTAAGACTCTTTTGGAGTAAGAGAAGTCGGTGAAACATTTGAGATAAGTATTTGTAACTTTTTCTTTATGTTTTTATTTTGGATTTGAGTTTTATAAATATGTTTTGTTTTGTTATCCCCATAAATTCTAAGTTGTTTTCTTCTTTATCTTTGAATTAAGAAGTAATCATGTGGTGGATTTGATTTGTCTAGAACTTATTTTATTCCAAAAATTTGTGATGACATTTTCACCGATTTTTCATTTACTTTACAAACTGGCCACTTATATTGTTAAAATTTATTGAGAAACTTAGAGACCTAAGAGGGCTAAGATTCACCAACTAGTGAGTACCATTTTTCACTTTGGAAAGAGCCATGACGATCGTCCGAAGGGGGGTGCAAAATAGATAGGGATATAATATTTGATGGGCATAAAATTGATGTTTCTTGGGTGAAATACTAAATTCTTTTACCAATTATATTTAGAGTTAGAACTAAGGGTCACTGGTAGGTTCTATAGAGAGAGCACAACGAGTAAACTAGAGGTGAAAGTCTATAACCTATCCAACACTACTATACATGCCGAAATCAACTTTAGATTAGTCAATCTTCTTTATGCTCAGAAAAGGAAAAGATTAGGTATGCTTCTATTTGTTATAATTCTTCAGTTAAACCTCTAAAAATTTTCAATAAAGGCCATAGGGTTGACCAATTGACCAAGTTTGACCAATTAGGACCTAGGTTTGACTTAATGGTCAATGTGTTGAGCATAGGGTCCAGGTTTGACCAAATGGTTAATGTGGTGACCAAATCAGGGCTTTTCATCATTGATTTGATCATCTAGGGTAGCATCATGATTTGTGCTAAAAAAGAGAACATTTTTGGTCTAGCTTTTAGAGTTCGAAGACCCTAGGTAGGCTCAAGAAGTCAATGTTGGTAGACTCCTTCCCAAGATAGATTTAATGGTTTGGATGATCATTGGGCTTTTAGAAGGGTGTCTGCAGATCCTGAGCTAATGTGGATAGCTCAAGGCATGTCTTGCTTATATATGTCAATTTGGGGTAGGTTTTTAAGAAAGAGGTCAACAGTGAGTTTGGGTTAACCCAAGTTATGTGGGGTTGATCCAGGTTTATTTTGGTTAGATTAGGTTAACCCGAGTTAGGTCGAGTTGACCCAAGTTTGTTTTAGCTATTTTGGGTTAACTCAAGTTATGTCAGGTTGACCCACTTTTAGTATAAATTGATTTAGGTTAATCTGAGTTTGGTCAGGTTGACCTAGGTAAAATTTTGACAGATTTGGGTGACCCCAAGTTAGGTTGGGTTGACCTAGATTTATTTTAAGTTGGTCTCGATTAACCTGAGTTAGGTTGGGTTGACCAAGGTTTGATTTCGGTGGAGTCAATTCTAGGTTGGACTAGACTTGAGTTAGGTTTTGGGATTCAAGATTTGAGTTAAACATAAGCTGGATTAAAGGTTTGGCAGAGTTAGATCCAATTAAGATTTTAATTCAGATAAGTTAGACCTAAGATAAGATTAAAATTTGAGTTCAGTTAAGTTAGGTCTAGGGTTGAACTAGACCTATGTCTTAGGTTTAAAATTTGAAACTTGAGTTAAGTCAAATTAGGTCTAAAATAAATTAGAGCTAGAATTGTTTGAATCAGGTCTAGGATGAGTACACTTGAATGGAGTTGAGTTTAGTTGAGTTAGCTCTACGTAGGGTTTGACCTAATTTATTTTTTAAAGCTCTAGTTAAATTGAGCTAGGTATAAGTTGGGTTAGACCTACGTTGAATTTAAAGTTTTGTGTAGTTTAAATTAGGTCTAAATTGAGTTCAAATTTTGTTTAGATTGAGTTAGGCTAGGTTTGGCTAAACCTAAGTTAACTTTGGAGTTGATTTTAGTTTGAATTAAGTTGAGATCTAGGCTAGACCTAATTTAAGCTTAAAGTCACTTAAATATGAGTTAGGTCTAAGTTGGGTTTGACTCAAATTAGGTTTAGAGAGTTAATTGAATGTGGCAATCCCACATCTAAAAGTGTAATTATGAGATTAACCCTCCCTAACTATATATTTTTTTATTATTAGGATGCAATCCTAAGATTTTCTAAGCTAAAATTTCTATTTAATTTAAGTAGAGGAGACAATTTGGGCTTAAATGCAAAATTTGAAATTTTTTAGATTCACCCCTAAGGCTCTAATTTTATCTTTAAAATTTTAGAGAAAAAATCTCATTTTAGTGTCTAGGGTTGCTACCCTTATTTTTCTTCTTAATTTCCAGTTCAGTTTCTATTTTTCTGAATTTTATTTTATTTTCATAATTATTCTTCAAAATATATACAATTTTCATGAAAAATTAGATATTTGGGTGTAGGAAGATCCCTTGTCTTTTAAAAAATCAGAGAATATCCCAGATGACAATGGGAATAATCTCTACAAATGTAATTTTTTTTTATTCAATATTTTATAATTAAAATTCCCTATGTGATATTTAATTAATTAAAATTAAATATAATTTAATTATTTTTATTATGCTTTATTATTTTCTCTTCTATTCACTTATTTCAGAGGTATTTTTATTTTATTTTTATGATTTTTATTTAAGGAGAAATGAATTTTTAAATTTTATTAAATTTTTCGAGATTTAAATAATTCAAAATTTAGAATTTCCCACTTATCCGCGTCGGTGCCACAATATTCTGCGTATGCGTTCAAGCTATGCGTGGTGCTCCACAGTTGGCTGTGCTTTACACACGAGCGTTGAGGTGGCCTGTGATCCGGTCCTCAGTTTCGCATGTTATAGTCTCATATTGATCTCAATCATCCGTTTTGATTATATAAAAATGGATGGTGTCCACTCATCGTCTCTATGAGACAGAGAACCAAGATTTGTCCACACTCAAACCCTAAGATCTTACTCGACACTCAATCAAATCACATGGGGTTTGATCCTATAGCTTTATCTGAGTGAGACAACCCTATCTACACTATTAAGTGGTCAAGCATTGTCTTTTACTTCACAAAAAATGAAATCATGAGAGAAAAAAAAGAATTGAAGCCCTGACCTTATCCCAAGTGGCTCAATTGGACTTGATAGAGCAACCGCTTTGATGCCACAAAGCTCCTCCTTACTTCAATTTGCTATGTGATTGGGCCAAAGTATGTGCTTGACCAAAGGGTGGCTCGAGTTAGTGTTAAGCTAGGTTGGAGGGTGCAAGAAGAGTGGATTTTAAATAGGAGAGAGTTTTTAGGACCTTGTGAAGCTTATCAAAGGGTTAATTTTGAGTTTTGGCAAGGTTGATGTCAAATTTGTTAAACACCCTAGATTTTAATGACGAAATTGGGGTTGTGAGATGGTGAAGATTGCTTGGAAATGATGTGAGGTAGTCGCTAAGGTTTGTAGGAGTGTTTTTGGTGTTGAGAGCTAAGGGGGGGGGGTTAAGTGGCTGACTAGGGAGCTTGAGGTGTCTCGAAAGCTCTCGGGTTAGTTACTTTTATAGTCATGGGAGGCCATAGAAGGAGCTTTAGCTTGCTTGAGAGACTCTAGTGGCTTCTCAAAGATGAGCATGAGATGTGTAGAGGCTTTTGGCTAAGGTGAAGGGCTTTCTCCATTTTTGATGCCTTAAGCATGGTGGTTCCAATGGAGGTGAAAGTGGCATGGAGAGAAGTATGGAGTGATTAGGAGAGATTTTGGTGTGGTGGTTGGGACCAGAATTGTTCTGGTTTGACTCTCCCTTGACCTGAGTTTGGCCCCCTAAGGTTTGAACTTGGGTGAGATGGACTTGGGTGTCAACTGTTAGTCTCCTTAGTTAAGTGTACTTGGTTTGTCATTTTGTGCTTGTTTTATGTTTAATTTTTTTAATTAATTCATAATTATATTATAGTGCCATGATAAGTTATTTGGGTTACGTGAGTCATGTATGTCATGGTTGGCCCATAAGGAATGGGCCATGGGCTCTCCCATGGTGGCTTGGGCTTACAGTTAAGGTTGGGCTTTCGTTATTAAGCTTAGCCTTAGGTGATTAGGGTTGGCCCAAAAAGATTAACTTTGTAAGGCTTCTTAATTTAATTTTGATATTTAAGTGTTCCATACCATAATATATTGAATTAATTTTGATTTTGTTTTGAGGAGATTAGTTGTTCACTAATTGACTTAGTAAATCTTAGTGATTTTAATGTTTTTGGGTTAAGTTGATGTGTTTATGATTTGTGTCAATTTCAAGGTTGGTTGGTGTTGTGGAAATCACTAAATGAGATCAAAGTTTGACTTTGGCGACTCAGCCCTCCCCTTGGTTTAAATTTTGGTGTCATGGGATTTTCAAAGCTTTAAGGGCAGTGTGTTCAGAGAAATACTACTCATTGGCCTAGGACTAGCCTCTTGTCCAATGGGCTTTTCCAAAGTCAATGAGAATTACAAAGCTATTTAGTGGGTCATTAGGGGAATTCCTTGAGCCTTGAGCTCCTTGGACATAAGTCAACTTTCACTTCCACTGGGCTAGACCCTCAACCATCTTAACTAAGGGTTGAGGATTTAGGCTTCATCTTATGAAACCCTAATTGAGTGTAGGAATGGTTAGAAGTCCTACATGGGTGAGTTCCATCTCTAGTCATCTAAGAAGGTCATTAGGAAACCCGAATGCCAAATCTTAGGTTTCTATAGAGAGAGAAGAGGTACTCACAAAAGTGAGGTCAATAGTGGGATTCTTCCATTAAAAGAATTTGGATGTGTATGCTTTGTGAAAACAATATACCATCTATTAGGAAGTTCGATCCCAAAACTGAGAAATGTGTTTGTGGGTTGTTTTGCTACTCAGTAGGATTGCGTTAGCTAGAGCCCAATTGAGAGGAGATACTTTATGAGTATGGAAGTATCATTTAAAGATTTTGAACCATATTACAATTTGGAGGTGAATTTACCCTTTAGTGACTCAACAGGCACTAGACATATAGGGTAAGAGAGTGTGAGTAGTAGTGGTGATTGAATGGTGCAAGTGGTAAAGATTCCATGTCATGTGATGCGGGATGAATCAACTAAGAAGGCATAAATCAAGGATATTGATCCAAAAGGTGGAGGGATTCAGGCTAAAGGTGAGTTAAGGGTGTATACATGGATGAAGATGCAAACTGGGGGAACAGAGTCTGCAATGCCAACAAGTCTCGGTCTTCCCCAACTCTTTTTACACATACACCATCACTTTTTAATTCAAAACTCTCAGGTGATACTATTCCTCCATCATCCACTCCTCTCTCCAGTGTTAAGGAGGACCTCTCGCAGTAATGCAGGACATCCTCCTGAATGTTTTGGGTGGGAACTTGACATTGCAAACTATCTTTCTTATTCAAACATCTCACTTTTACGTGAAGCATTCAATGCATCATTAGACTCTGTGTTGTTACCTATGTCGGTAGGTTGTTAAAGAGGATCCCAAGTGGAAAGTGACGATGCAAGTAGAGCTTGAAGCTCTTGGTAAAAATTAAGCATGGGAGATTGTACCATTACCAACAGGGAAGAAGATAATTGGATGCAATTGGATCTTCATGGTAAAGTAAACTCCAGAAGGGAAATTGGAAAGGTATAAAGTAAGAATAGTGGAAAAAGGGTGTAGTCAGACGTATGACATTGATGATGATCAAAACTTTGCACCAGTAGCAAAGATGAGAACAATGAGGACATTGGCTTTTCTGACAATAAATTAGGAAGGAGACTCTTCCAACTGGATTTGAAGAATGCTTTTCTTTATGGGAGCTATTGAAGGGGGTCTATATGGAGATTCCATTAGGATTCAGTACATTCTAGACACTGGGCAAGGTGTGTAAGCTCAATAAGTCACTGTATGGATTGAAGCAGTCTCCTTGAGCCTGATTTGACTAGTTTTGGTTGGCATGGGTTATTACCAGATCAATGTAGAACACATCATGTTCCTTCAACAATAAAAAGATCACACTACCATACTTGTTTATGTGGATGCCATAATTATCACTGGTGATGATGAGACATGGATTGTTTAACTAAAGGGAAGATCAGAGAAGCAATTTGAGGTAAAGGATCTGAGACAACTCAAATAATTTCTTGAGATTGAAGTGACCTATAGACCTGAGTAGATGTTCCTATGCTAGAGAAAGTATGTACTTGATAATTTCATGGAGACCGGTATGCGGGGGTGCAAACATGTAGTTTCTCAAATTTATCAAATGGTCAAGCTCAGTATAGAGACAGGTGAATCGGTTGATCGTGAGAGGTACCTAAGGCTGGTGAGCCGCTTGATCTATTTGTGCCACACTCGACTCGAAATTTATTTTTCTGTAGGTGTGGTGAGTCACTACATGCATGATCTAAAGAAGGGCCACATAGATGAAGTTTATCAGATTCTGTGGTAACTAATGAATGCACCAGAGAAAGGGTTGGTATTCAAGAAGAATAGGAGCCTAGATACTGAGATTTATCGTGATTCTGACCAGGAGAGTTGTGTCGATGATAGGAGATATACATTTGGATACTGCATGTTCGTAGGTGGCAACTTGGTCTCTTGGAAGAGAAAGAAACAGTTGATAGTAGTGAGATCAATAACAGAGGCTAAGAATAGGGCCATGACCTTAAAGAGTTTTTGAAATGATGTGGTTGAGAGCGTTATTAGTGGAGCTCCCCGGAATGAAGTTGTGGTGCGACAACAAGTCAGCGATTGACATCACCAACAAAACTATGCATCATGATAGAACCAAACATGTAGAGATTGACAAGTTCTTCATCAAGGAAAAGCTGAATAATGGGTTACTGAAGCTAAGTCATGTATCCACTAGAGAGCAAGTAATTGACTGCCTCACTGAATGACTTAGCTCATTATATTTGTCTAGGTTTTGTGATACGATGGGCTTAGTGAATATCTTTTTCCCATCTTAAAGGGGAGTGTTAAGATTTGTATCTAATGTAGAGGTTCACTTTGTAATTAGATGAAGTCTAGGGATTTATTTGTATATGTTGTAACTTATAAGACTGTATATAAGCCTGTCATTGATCAATAAATTCATATAAGACAATGTTGACACGACATCAATGGAGGAGTTGGGGATGCTGATGCTTCGCGTTTTCTGAGGTTGAGATCGCGTCTATGCAGCGTTGATAGAAGAAGTGAAGCAACGAAAAGGGAAATTTTGTGGATTGGGCAAGTGCAGGTTTTTGTGCATTGGAGAAGAGAGAATATTGCGTGTGTAATCCGTATGTAAGAAGTTGGGGTGTCCCCTAGACTACATCCATCCACAAGTACGATTCATCCGCTTGTAAAATTATTTTGTTGGAGAAGGGAACCTCTTGTATGGTCATATAATAGCATAGAGGACCAAGAAGGAACAAAAGCTGTTTTTTGTGGCATTAAATTGGATTTGTGTGCTTATATGTACAACAAAAATCTGGGGGAGTTGGATATGTTACCATGTAAATAGTGGTGTTTAATGTGCTATGTAAGTAAATCCCCTAAAAAAAATTATTATTTAATTTTCCAACCAACCAAACAACCTCAGAAATTAGAATATAATTAATTAAATTCTAACCTATGTAAAATAACCAATTGTTTTAAATACTTTCGAAAAAAAAGTCTTCCAGTTGGTCATCAGTTTCCAACACAGTTGAAGGTTCGAGAAAAACGCTTCCGGTATTGGCCGGATTACAGGATGAACCGAATTTATGCACAATCGCGCTTCCTCGGCACCAAAACCGTAAGCCACATTTCCTAGAATCCTCCACTTGCCAATCTGTCTTTCATCCCTCTACTCTCTTTCCCTGTGCAGGCGCATCTGCTGAGATTAGTCTCGTCCTCCTTTGAAACTCTCTCCGACGGAAATGGACGGTACGCGATTATATTCTTCTTCACACGTTGCCTTGAATTTTTTTTCTTGTATTCCCAAACTTTTTTTTGTTTATATTCTTCGCGGGATACAATGATTAATATACAAGATGGGATAGATTGTTGTTCTGTTAAGCAATTGTTATAGTGAATTCGAACAGCTCATTTTATTGGATATCTAAGGTTCCATCTGGCCATGTTCTTCGAGCAACGCCTATTAGGAGTTTTAGTGCTTGTTCTGCATCTCAAGGTGCGTGGTAATATCTAATTATTCATTTCACTTCCGGAACTCAATCTTAAATTTAATTTTGTGATTGGTTCTTTTCTTGTGATTAAAGTAGAAGCTTAAACCACGACCTTTCATATTTTTTTGCCTGCCTGCTTAAATAACTCTTTATTTTATTTTTTATTACAACCACTTAAGATTTTAATCTTGGAAACAAGCGGTTGGTAATTTGATGGAGACTGTACGAGCTACTTAAGTATGACCACAGACAATTAAAATTAGCTCCACAAAACAATAGGAAGAAACTCGATTCTATGCGCGAGAAAGACTCTCTGTGAGCTTAGCTCAAAGAGATTTTATGCACTGTAGGTCATTATTTTTCATTATTAATAGTGTGCTTACCATATATCGTTATATTTTTCATTATTAACATATATATTAGTATCACCACTGCTCTATACTAATCATAGTGTTTTCTCCTAGTGCCAGAGTTTTTCTTATAGTAGTTGAGTTTTGAGTATCCCTTGAAGCTTTCAACTATAACAAAATACGTCTCAGGTAGTACACACACACACACACACACATATAGGCTTCATTGCCATGCATGAGCAATTCAGGTACTTTAGAGTTATTTGAATGCACTTTATTAGATGTAAATCTCTTAGCTGCTATGTTATTTTATTCTTTGTTTTAAGTGTTTGTCATTAGGTTCAGTAAAAACCTATATTTTTTGTGAATTCATGTATTAATGACAGTCGATATTGTACACCTAATTTATTTTCATACTGGATTTTTTGATTCTTTGGATACTGAAAGACTATCAAATTTGGATATTTGTCTCNGCCTAAATATCCTGGTACTCAATGAACATTTATGTCTTGATTATTCCCAAGAATAAGGTAAATGTCATTTTCTTTTAATTTGAAAATTATGTAAGTGAAGACCCTTTAGGAGACAAATT